>CM035411.1:192691186-192846186 GCA_020310875.1 Ceratopteris richardii | reverse complement strand
TGAGCCCAATGTCGTCGTTCGGGCTTCTAAGTGCCCCAGGTCAAGCTGTTGGGGAGTTGGCTTCAAGCAGAGACAAAGGAAGGGAAGTCTAGAGTTTTCTGGTTTTACCAGAGTGGGTCAACCCCGTCATCTTTGATTGATGGGTTCATGAAACAGCGGATGAAAGTGTCGAGGGCCCCGTAAAACGTGTTGTGACATTAGAGCCTGAGAAAACTGGAAGGCTGCTACGCATAACTTTACCGAGGGACGAGGTCGTGTAGGAAGCCGTCCGAATAGCTCTAGAAGGCGTGTATGAAAGTACCTTTTTGGATGACTCGCATGGGTCCGGGAAGAACAGAGAGTGTTACATGGGAATGGAGTTCATAACAAAAGAATGGGCAGGCCTCTCTTGGTTGTTAGAGCTCGACATCGAGAAAGGTTACGATTCCATTGATTAAGACATCCCATCGTATTCCATCAGGATGGAAGATGATGGGTTCATGCTTCTGTTAGACCGTCTTTCTGAGGCAAGTTTGATGGAGGGTGAGTGGAGAAAGCCTAGCCTGAAGAAAAGAGTACCGCTGCTGGGGAGTATCGTATCGCCCCCTCTATGTAATATCCACCCCCACAAGTTAGACGTGTTCATTGAGTCATTGGTTAGACAATATAGCACTACTGCCAAGGCGTGCAGGCTCCGCAAAAGGAATAGGGCATATCCTCCCGCCGTAGAGGCCAATCAACATATTATGAAACGGAAAGAAATATCAATCGCGCAGTTATGGCCGGGCTAAAGCACAATTCATTATTCCCCTTACCTTCTTTTAGTTACTATGTCCAGCTACCGGTTTTACCTTACCTTACGTCCAGCCAGCACTTACCTTAGTAGTAATAAGAAACTGGTTCAATTCCGTGCTATAGCTCGCATAGCCCCAAACTTTCTTTCCCGCAATCCGTGTAGAAATTTCTATACGAGTCGTACAACCGTTCATCGGGGAGAGGTATTTTCTTCGGAGTTAGAAGCTAAACTTTCACGGATTGTATTTTACCTTGCTTGGCAAACAGCCATTCCAGAACGCCTGAGATGTCATGACCACCACTGAGCTCGTTCATTGTTCTACGCTTTGTCCTATCCATAACCATTAGCTTCTAACTTTCACGAAAGAAAAGGGGATGGGCGGACATACCTGCGTAGATGTGTTAGGCGGGGAAGCTTAATAAGTTGGAAATACGTGAAGGAGCGAAGCTACGATGGAGTCACTATAGGTTTCCATCCTCCGTTTACCCATAGGCACGTAGCGAGCTAATACGTTTACCGTATAGGTAAACTATCGCACCTATTGGTTTTCGTATTAGCTTCGCACCTCACTAACGGGAAAAGTGCTTTTAGCGGCAAGGTAGATTTAGTTCTTTTAGCTAAAGAGCTGCGTATTTACTTTCTTTCCCGTAATGGGGTCTTTAGCACCTTCGTAGTCACAACCCCTTTCCACCCTACCATATTTTTGTTTAGTTTATCCCCACGAAACAAAGCGAATAGGCTTTCCGGTCATTTCTTACTTATTCCCTACTACGGCGGTGGGTCATCACTTCGTTGGTCACACAACACATGTATTCCTTACCCGCTTATGCTTTTATATATAGCATAGGATATGCCGACTCTACGCGCTATACACCAATCCCAATAGAAAATAAAGTGAGAAAACCGGGTTAGTTTACGTTTACCTTAATGATTAAGCTATTACGTTTACAACACGTATTAGCTCCTACCATAAGTAAACGGTTTTCTTTAGCGCCACCTAACAGTCAACGTAGTTAGTTGACGTTTACCATAAGGTAAACTAAGCGCGATAGCCGTCGGGTTAGTTTACGTTTACCGTATAGGTTTTCTTTAGCGCCGCCTAACAGTCAACGTAGTTAGTTGACGTTTACCATAAGGTAAACTAACGCTTCATAAGGTAAACTAAGCGCTAAAGAGCTAATACGTTAGTCAACTAGCGTAAGAGCTAATACGTTAGTCAACGTAGAAGCGGTTTGGTTTCTCATGGCAGTAGCCAAAGTTGGAGCTATATTCTTTCTTAGAGATTATGATCCAGAACAAAAGAAAGAGAACGTCTTACAAGCAAGGTGGAACACATATTAAGAAGAATAATAGCTCACGCACGACATTGGGCTAGTTTCTTCCCCAAACAAACTTGGGTTTTAGCTTCATGATTCTTTCTTTGGAAGCTGCTAAGGTGTTCATCGAAGCTAAGCTATACTTGGAGCTAATACCGTTGACCTAATCGTCGTCGGTTTTCTAACCGTTTATCGTTAAGGTATTAGCATAGCACGTTAGGTAAACGGTTTTGCTAAGCTAAACAAGGGGTGCAGCCTCTCACTTAGTATTAGTCTATCCTCCAAGAATGTGAATGCATCTGAGCACAACACATAGAAATCTATCTCGTAATTAGTAGAATAGTAATGCAATAACATTTGGGTGCATAGCTCAGTTGGTAGAGCATTGGGCTTTTAATCTAATGGTCGCAGGTTCAAGTCTTGCTACACCCAGACTTGATACTTCTTTGTGGGAAGTATTCATCTCTAGCAATCCCAAAGTATTTAAGGGGTTGACCATTTTGTGTAACCATTGGGATGCTCCGAAAACACTGGAGTATAGGAAGGAAACACTAGTGTCAAAGCATTCTTTGGGAACCACATCCTATTCTTCTCGGGTGGATGACTCGCTCCATTTGACGTTGTCGTGTGAAAAATCCTTTCATAATTTAAGAATTCAACTGATTTTAGGTAATCCATCTCTATGTGGCACGACATGAAAGGTGCTATGAAAAATACGTAACCGACCGAATTACGTGAAATAGATAAATCGATCTGGCTAGGGCGTTCTTTAAAACTTACTTGGGAAGACAAACTCCTCGACTGCGGTTGCGGGTTGGTTTGTTTTACTCTCTTGTATCCATAACCTTTCCGAAAGCTAGAGCGTAGCTTACCTTCTTTCCTTTCTTGAAAGCTGGCTGGGTTTGTAGCCACGTGCTCTACTCCCCTAAGCTACAAGCCCTGTCTGGTTGATTGTGTTTACGCGAGGAGGACTGAGAACTGAGCCCCGATCGAGCCCCTATAGATGAGAGTTTTAAAGAAGACGGCGACGCTGCTAACTTTCTGGGCTGGCAGAAAGACCATGGATCCCCCATCCCACAAGCTTATCCATCATCAGATCACAACAGTGGGTGGCAAGTCAAAAAGAAAATAAAACATAAAGAAATAAGACTCGATGTGCGGATATGATGGAATTGGAAGACATGCCAGGTTTAGGTTCTGGTGACCTTACTCAGTTGTGGGGGTTCAAATCCCTCTATCCGTATTGGAACCTCAAGGTTATACAATCACTAGGCCTCTAGTGAGAAATCGAATGGGCGAAAAAAGCTGTCGGAAATGAAATGCTATTTCCCCGGTTTTTCTTTCACATAAAAACGTTACATCTAGATCTTATTGATTGAGAAACCGCAAAAGTTAACTGATGAACCCGATTACATGCATAGTGATGAGTAAGTATTTTGTTATCAGAGATTGAGAGCTTTCAATCTCAAGAGTTGACTTTGTAGAAATATTTACATACACGAGGCTACAAATATGTATGTATTGGGTGAACTCAGTCAGAAGTTCATGCTCTGGAGTTTTAGCTATATAATCTTCAAGAGAAGAAAGGATGTAAATGGAAGAAAATTATCTCTTTACAGAGAGGAATTGAGCATCCATCCTAGTAGTTCTTCTTCTACGCTTCGTAGTTCTCCTTTGATTCAATGGCTGCTTTGGATGAAGATTCAGCTTGGCCTCTTTATGAAGAAGGCTACGTTAGAGTGAGAGATGTGGTTAACGGTAATGAGGCTGAAAGTGTTTACGCTAGTCAACGTTGAAGCGCCGCTTATTAGATCTTGGATGTGTCGGCTTATCCTTGGTATTTGTCTAACGGATTCTTTACGCTAAGGCAATTGCTTTTTCCGGCGGGCGGGGCTTCATTAATTTTATAACCATTATCCTTAACACGCGCGGGCCTGGAATGACCATGTATAGATTACCCCTATCTGTTTGGTTTGTTTCAGTGACAACATTCCTACTTTTACCATCCCCTCCCGTGCCGGCAGGTGCAACTACCATGTCATCAACCGATTGAAACTCTAATATCACCTCTTCCGACCCAGTAGGAGGAGGGGACCCTATCTCATACTAGCATACTCCTTGGCTCCCTGGTTATCTAGAGGTTCATACCCCTATTCTGTCAGGACTTGGTATCATTAGCTACATTGTCTCCACTTTCTTCAGAAAACCTATCTTCGGTTATTCAGGCATGGTGTATGCCATGATCAGTATTGGAGTTCTCGGATTTACTGTTCGGGCTTATTATACGCTCACCGTAGGCTTAGACGTGGATACACGTGCCTACTTTACGGCGGCCACCATGACTATCGCCGTGCTTACTGGAATCAAGGTTCCTAGTCGGATTGTCATCATGTGGGGAGGCTCGATAGAATACAAAACACTCTTGTCATTTGCAGTAGGGTTTATCTTTTCGTTTACTATAGGAGGACCTACTGGTATAGTCTTGGCTAATTCCGGGATAGACGTTGCTCCATACGATACCTACTACGTGGTTGCATATTTCTATCATGCATCTTTTATGGGAGCTGTTTTCGCCCTATCTGTAGGGTTCCACTACCGGATAGGTAAAATGCCTGGTCTTTAATACCTAGAGACTTTGGGTTAAATTCATCTTCGGATTACTCTTTTTGGAGCGAATCTGACTTTCTCTCTCACGCATTTCCTAGGTCTTTCGGGTATGCCATGTCGCATCCCTGATTATCCAGATGCTTACGTTGGATGGAATGCCTTAAGTAGTTTCGACCTTTATGTTCTTGTATCGGGGATCCCTCGTTTTTTCATAGTAGTTTTCAAAACTTCGAGCGGTGGGAACAGGTGTGCTCCAAGTCCTTGGGCTGGTGAATAGAATTCAACCATATTTGAATGGATGGTGGAAAGTCCTCCAACTTTTCATACTTTCGGAGAACTTTCAGCTATCAGGGAAACGAAAACCTAACAGTTTTCTTTAGCCCCTATTCCGTCTCGAATAGAACATGCCTTACTGATTGTCTGTCCCCCGAGACTTGATTGCTATGGACCGCCCAACCCCGCCAACAAGCCCGGACCCTAAGCGGGGTCACCACCAACAACCCAGGTGCGAAGCTAAGCTCAACTTGTTAGAAGCTAAGCGAAACTTGTTAGAAGCTAAGCTCAACTGCGGACACAAATCCAACCCCAACGATCCACAGAGTTGAAGCGAAAACAAACAGTAAACGGAAAACTAACAGTAAACGTTTAAGCTAATACGTTTAAGTTTTCGGTTTTTAGAAAACGTAGAAGCTAATACCGACGTTTACCGTTACAGTATTAGCCCGTTAACTTAAGGCCCGAAGGGTTAAGCTAATACCTAAAGTTTTCAGGCTAATACCTAAATTTGGGCTAATACCTTTAGGTATAGGTATTAGCTCTTTAGCGCCTTATGGGGCGAAGCGATAGCGCCTAATACCTTATGGAGCTAAAGAACGGGAAACATTTTCTTTAGCCAGCTGCGAAGTTAATACCATATGGAGCGATAGTTTACGTGTTGTAAACGTTTTCTATCGCTACTACCTGGTCAACGCTAAACGTTTACTTAATGGTATTAGCTTCTACGTTAGTTTTGGGGCTAACTTTGCTCTCGGCTTGCTTCGATAAACCGCTTGCATAGCACCTTTATGTCGCTTTTACGTTTACAACACGTATTAGCTTCGAGGCTTCACCCCTTCTGCCTTGGGGTTGAGCGGTTGAGAGTAGTTTTTCTATGCTCATGTTAAAAGGATATACTCTTCCTATGTGAAACGTTCCAGTTCAAGCCCGGTTATGAGCCAAACTTCCTCGGAAGGATCATCTACTACTCTGTCATTAAGTTGAGCATTGGTATGGTGACTGGAGATTCTTGGGGGAATGTAAGATGATCCGCCTTGCCTCCATTCCGCGGTTGTTAGCCCTTTCGGCTAATGACTAACCAAGAGATCATCAACGCTTCTAACTCAACGCAGTAATCGAAGAACCGTGAAAGCGTGTTCTTTATGGTTTACTAAACTTGTTTTTTGTTCTATTTTACGTTTTCTTTTTCTCGGTTTGGGTTAGTTGACCGTAACGGTAAACGGGATTGGCTAGCTAATCTAATCTAGATTAGAGATAAATCATTTGCTATCGTTCTATTGGTTCCCAAACGGATACATAGAGTTGAATCAAAGAAACAAGAAAGCACATTCTACGTAACTCCGGATCATCCGTATGAAATATTGTTATTTTTTCTATCAATTACCGACTACTCAATATAACTCATGCATTCGTATCAAAATCGGTGTAAACGAGATCACTATTGTAAGTTCTCTATCAATTTCCGACTACTCAATATAACTCATGCATTCGTATCAAAATCAGAGTTCTCTATCAATTACTGACTACTCAATATAACTCATGCATTCGTATAAAAATCGGTGTAAACGAGATCACTATTGTAAGTTCGGTAATTAGTATATCTCCATCAGCAGGCCGGTGGGAGCGAGAAGTGTGGAACACGTCTGGAGTCCGTTTTTCCAATTATCACGGGTTACGCCGTATCTTAACCGATTACGGATTCGAATGTCACCCATTAAGGAAAGACTTTCCTTTAAGTGGATACGTAGAAGTACGTTACGATGATTTAGAAAAATGTGTAGTTTATGAACTAATAGAAATGGCTCAAGAATTTCGCTATTCCGATTTGGCTAGTCCTTGGCAAGCTTAAGGTTTTAAGTAACTTGCCCGCGGATACTCCTTTTGCTTAACTTAAGGAATATTCGCTGGCACACACAACACAAAAGCATACATATCGGTAACATTCCAAAGAGGAGAAGAAGAAAAACACCATGAATCTCAATCGTAACGCTAGTTATAGAAAAAGAAAAAAAGGATTAGAAGCTGGGATCCGTTTCTCCGCTCAAGAGCATCCCTATCATTTAGTGGATCCAAGTCCATGGCCTTTGTTAGGTTCACTTGGAGCCCTAGCCAGCACTATTGGTGCTGTTATGTATATGCATTCATTTACAGGAGATAGAGCACTCCTTACCTTGGGCTTAGGATTAATCTTATATACCATGTTCGCTTCCACTCTAACTGAATTTTCCACGGAAGCCGGCGGAGCTGTGCTGCGGAAGCCTTATGTTTCTTTCTGGCTTGTTGGACATGAAACACAAAATCATGTCTTCTTTGTCTAAACGCCGCCGGTAGTAATTGTTTATGTCCTAAGTCTCTTTCAGAGAAAGACGACAAAGATGTCTCATTTCAAACTTCCTCGGAAGAACCCAACTGCCGTTTACAACACTATAGCAGCTAATACCGTAAAGGAGCGAAGCTAATACGTTTACCTTTACGGTATTAGCTACACTCCATAAGTAAATGTAAACGTATTAGCATACATAGCCCCTGAATGAAAAAGCGTGTGGGCAATTCCCGTAGGTATAATGATCCAATCACAAACCGCATCGCATCCTACAGGACTTGAACCTGTGACCTTCAACTTAGAAGGTTGTTGCTCTATCCGACTGAGCTAAGGATGCTAATACAAACACCTCCAGTACCTTCCCTTAGTAAGTTTGGTAGTGAGGTGCTATGCAAGCTAATACTAACAGTCAACGTAGTTAGTTTACGTTTACCTAACAGTATTAGCATAGCCCGAAAACAACACGTATTAGCTTCTATAGTGTTGTTTTCGTTTACAACACAGTATTAGCTTTTACGTTCAAGCGTTTGAGAAAACAGCTAGTTGGAAGAACCCAGTACTAATGACTTGATTTCATTCAACAAGAGAATTTTCCATGTTGCACTAAGGTTACTCACGGAAGTATGCATACACTCCAAGGAACGAACGGGGTAAACACCCATCCAAACAAATGCCAAATAGCTAATCAATCATAAACATATTTATGCCAATCCTAAAGTAGTCAATATTCTCGGGTTCACGGTATCCTGCGGTGATCTCACATTCATTGAAGAAGCTTCAAGAGGTCTTATCAAACTAAACATGGCGTAATGCATAAGAAAGAAAGAATGAATTACAAAATCGATAGAATAACTGAAATGAAGAAAATGCTCTTTTTCGAGTGAAAAAGGTAGCTTTTACGTTTACCGGTCCGATTCACCATTTACAACACGTATTAGCGTTTACCGTTTACTGTTAGTAAACGCATAGCACATGTTGTAAATGAAAACCTGGTCAACTAACTACGTTCAAGCGTTTACGTTTACTTAATGGTATTAGCTTCTACGTTAGTTTTCGGTAGCGAAGGCTTCTAGCCTATGTCATGTTTGGGTGGGTTCCCGCAAACAAACAACCGCCTATGTGACAAATACGTGAAAAAAGGTGCGAAGTAGAGTATCCTCTACGGTTTCATCGAAGCTAAGCCTTTCTGCGTGCGGGTGAATCGAATAGCAGAGGAGAACTGCGGGTGAATCGAAGCTAAGCTAAACTTGGTTAGAAGCTAAGCGAAACAAGTTAGAAGGCTAGATAGGGAAGGGGGCGTTCCTTCCCGTGTACATCCTAGCCACCTCCATTGTCGTCTTTGTCGAAGTCGTCATCTTTCAAGTGGTGGTGTTTCATTCACCGAAAGCGAAAGAAGACACTGACTGTCCCGAGCCCGAGGAAGGCAACAAACACTTTTGAGGATTAAGTTAACTAGAAAGTGCTACGAGAGAGGGATCAAATACTTTGTCACTACAACCCACACCTTGGAAGGCGTGTTGCGTGCGAAGCAGAGTATCCTCTGCGGTTTCATCGAAGCTAAGCCTTTCTGCGGGTGAATCGAATAGCAGAGGAGAACTGCAGGTGAATCGAAGCTAAGCGAAACAAGATCGAAGCTAAGCTAAACTTGGTTAGAAGCTAAGCGAAACTTGTTAGAAGCTAAGCGAAACTTGGGGTTCTCTCTCGAGGAAAAAGCTATGTCTCTCGATCATCCATTTTTTGTGGAAGAGTTAGTTTACCCGTTGGTAACTATCGCCCACTCCGTCACGGATGTATTATTGAGAGTGAGAAGGCTACAACGTTTACTGAGTTGTAAACGGCTAATACTGAGTTGTTGTAAACGGCTAATACTGAGTTGTTTTTGGCACTAGCTTAAGTCCTAGATTCTGCGCCGGTTCATCCGGTACCTCGAGTCGACGATCTTTACCGGTTCCGGTATATGTGTCGTCGGTGGTCTAAGTCTTACCGATTGTATGATCAAATGACTAGGATCAACTCCCACTACAGGAGGCCTGGTTTGCGCAGATGGCTGGGGAAGGATGGAATGCTGAGGACGCAGAGGAGTTGGAAGTTCCGTATAAGGAAGAGGTACTCGATGAACCAACCCGAGCGGCAGGCTGGGTACATCTATTGGAATGCTCTATCCCGTCGCCGACCAAAATGGAATGGAATGAAAAACTTTCCAGTCAACTCAGTCAACTTTCCATAATACGTTTTCGAGCTAAAGTTTCCCGCTAAAGAAACCTATACCTATCGGGTTTCTTTAGCACCTAAGAAAGTAAAGAAAACCAAAACCGTTACGGGTAAGCTAATACCAGGCTACGGCGTATTAGCTTAAGCCATAAGGCGCTTAAGTTTACCGTATAGGCGCTTAAGTTTATCATATAGGCGCTCAAGTTTCCTAGCTTATGGTAGGGAAAGCGCTAAAGTTTTTGCTTAAGCATTCCCTACATGGTGTAGCTGTAGCCAATAGGTATTAGCTACACCGTTTAGGCTACAGCGTAATAGCTTAACTTTAAGGCTTAAGCTATTACCATGTTGGTCTTGCTTAGTTTACCATTAGGTAAACATTTTCTATCGCCCCAAACCCCGGTTTTCTTTACGTTAGGCGCGCTGCATTTCCCTCTAGGTGCTTTAGTTTCCCGCTAAAGAAAACCAATAGGTGCTAAAGTGTCCCGTTAGGTGCTTTAGTTTCCCTAACAGGTGCATTAGTTTACCGTAAAGGAAAACGGAAATGGAAACGATTTGTTTTCGTTTGTTTCGGTTTGTTTTGGTTTGCGCTAAAGAAAATGCCATGAAGGTATTAGCATAGCTCCTAAGAAATGCACTAAAGAAAATGTTTCCGAAACCGTTTCCCGTTAGGTGCTTTAGTGTCCTATTGGTTTAGTGTCCGTTTCCGAATAGGAAACGCGGAGCACCTTTAGGGAAACGGAAATGGACATGCTGTAGCCTTTAGGACGCTTTAGTGCCTTATGGGGCGACGCGATAGCTCATAAGGTAAACTAAGCGCTAAAGAAAACCGTTTACCTAGGCGTAGCTTAGCTTGTAAAGGTAAATGTAAACGTAAATGCTTAACCTTAACGTGAAACCCGAAAACAACACGTGCTAAAGAAAACCGAAAATGTTTACTTACCCGAAGGGTTAAGCTAATACCTATACCTTTACGGTTTTCTTTAGCCGTTTTCCAATAGGACACTGTAGCACCTTAAGGGAATCGGGCTATGCTAATACCTTTAGGTTTGATGCGTAAGTTTACCTAAACGGTAAACGGTTAAGCTAATACTGATAGGATTAAGCTATTACCATTCAGTCAAGAAGGGGGTGAAACCCTTAAGGTCGAGGCGAAGCCATTCAGTCAAGAAGGCTTAAGCGACAGGGAATCGGGCTTAATAGCTCCGTGACAGATGCTCGCATAGCGACTTAAGGAGTGATAGTTGATTGAGTTGTAAACGTAAACGTAAAGAAAACTGGTGAACGGTATTAGCTTAATCCTTTAGGACCTTTTAGGTGTAGCTAATACCTATTGGCTACAACGTTTTCTTTAGCGTAAAACCTTAACAGTCAACTTAAGCGCCGGGCTAAAGAAAACCATGTTGGGCCGGACCATTCAGTCAAGAAGGGGCGAAGTGATGAAGTCAAGAAGCTTGACCAACACCTATCGGGCGAAGCTATTACCAGTTTTCTTTAGAAGTGTTGGTCTTGTCTTGTCTTGTCTTTCTTAATATTTCCATGAAGTAAAGGCTACAACTACACCATGTTGGTTTTGCTACAGCTACACCTACATGGTCTTGAGCTAAATGTATTACTCCTGGCATGCCATGCGATTTCTTTGCTAACCATGGAATGAAAAAAGAAAGACCAAGTCCCACCACCAGCGTCAGTTACGCTCTTAGGCCTAACGCGCTTCATCTGGTGTAGTGCGTTTTGTTTCTGCTAATCCACAAAGCACAAGGAGCAAAGCTAGCAAGCATGCGAAAGCCTAAGAGGCGTTGGTTCTTTAGGAACCAGGCTAAGATTAATAATCCTAGCCCTAACTGTACATAAACCCCGCCTAAAACTAATGATGATCTAACCACGAGTCGGAGGCTGGCTCGCTGCTAACTCCGAAAACTTAACGTTTTCTAAAGCACGAAAACTGAACGTATTAGCTTCGATTCACTGAAAAACTGAACGTATTAGCTTCGATTCACCCATCAGAGTTTGTCCATCGTTACTGTAGAGAAGAGAAACGATTCTATGGTGACGGGGATGAGTTCAAACTTGTCAGTAACCCATTCAGATCCAAAATGATAAATTGGAAGTCCATCTAAATGAGTTACTATTGTAATAGATTCATGCAAAAACGACAAAAGAAATTCATTGATGGGGCGTTGCTATTACCGTAAAGATATTAGGGCTAAAGTTTCCTGTAAAGGTATAGGTTAGAAAACGTTTACCTTTAGGGTATTAGCTAAGCTCCAGCCCTAAAGGCCCGAAGGGCGAAGCCTTTCCCGTAAAGGTATTAGGGCTAAAGAAAACCTATTGGGAATCGGTTAGAAAACGCTTTAGCCTTTACGGTACCTAAAAACCTAAAAGTAAGCGTTTACCATTCATTCCCTTTACGGTTTTCTTTAGTCTTCGCTACAACGAAAACTATCACCCAAACCCCAGCTTTAGCCGTTTCCCTTTAGGGCAAGGAGGGAAGAACAACATGGTTGCAAAAGTGTCCGTTTCCCAGGTTTGCTTTAGCACCTTAAGGGAAACGGACACTTTAGCACCTATTGGTTTTACGCTTAGCTAATACCCCATAAAGCGGAGGGAAGACCAACATGGTCTTGTGCTACAGCTACACCATGTAGGGAATGCTTAAGCGTTTACCTTTAGGTATTAGTGCTAAAGAAACCCTAAAGGTGCGTAGTGTGCTTAGCTAATACCCTTAAGTAAACGGTTAGGCGCTTAAGCAAAAACTGTTAGGTTTTCTTTAGCTCGATAGGGAAAGTAAAGAAAACAAAACCTAAACGTACTAATACCTATTGGCTAAAGCGTTTTCTTTAGCGCCTTATGGGGCTAAAGTTGACGGGGTAAATGGGCTAAAGAAAATGCCGTAACGGTATTAGCTACGCTCCATAAGGTGCTAAAGTTTCCCGCTAAAGAAAATGTTTCTGAAACCGTTTCCCTAAAGGTAAACTTTAGCACCAATAGGTAGGAAACTTTAGCGCCTAAAGGGGCGAAGCGTTAGCTCCTTTAGGTGCTAAAGAAAATGTTTACCTTATGGGGTGAAGCGTTAGCTCCAATAGGTGCTAAAGAAAACCTAAAAGGCCCGGAGGGAAGACCATTAAGGTCTTGCTTAAGCTACACCAACATGGTCCCGAAGGGAAGACCATTACCCAAAGGTTTGACCTGAATGGTCTTGTCTTGTGCCAAAGTTGGGTGCTAAAGTTTCCCGCTAAAGAAAATGCCGTGAAGGTATTAGCTACGCTCCATAAGGTGCTAAACTTGTTAGGGAAATGGAAACGGAAACGGTTTGTTTCGACTTGTTTCGGTTTCAGAAACGGTTTGTGCTAAACCCGTAAAGGTATTAGAGCTAAAGAAAATGTTTCCCTACTCGGTAAACTTTAGCTCCTAAAGGCGCGTAGCGAGCTAAAGAAAACTGTTAGGACCGGTAGGTATTAGCTTTGCTCCTTTACGGTAAACTAACCCGAAACCGTTTACTTTAGGCCCGAAGGTGCGAAGCAACTACGTTTACCTATCGAGCTAAAGAAAACCGTTAACGCTAAAGAAAATGTTTCCCTACCCTATAAACCGCACCTTATGGTTTTGTAAACGAGCTAAAGTTTACCGTATAGGTATTAGGGAGTTTACAAAACCATGTTGGCCCGGAGGGAAGACCATGTAGGCACTAAAGAGACCATTCAGCCAAGAAGGGAAGACCAACATGGTCTTGTCTTGCGCTAAAGAAGACCATAAAGCGGAGGGAAGACCATGCTACAGCAAGACCATGTTGGCTACAACGAATCTTAAGCTACACCATGTAGGCTTAAGCCCCTAAAGCGCGTAGCGTGCTAAAGCTGATAGGCTACAACGTAATAGCTTAACTTTAAGGCTACAGCTACACCATGTTGGTCTTGCTTAAGCTATCACCATGAAGTAAAGGCTACAGCGAGACCATGTTGGTCTTGAGCTAAATAGCCATTTAGTCAAGAAGGGGCGAAGCTATTACCATGAAGTAAAGGGCAAACGATGTTGGCCCGGAGCTTTGACCATGTTGGTTTTGCTACAGCTACACCATTCTGGTCTTGTCTTGACTTGCTTAAGCGTTAGTTTTCTTTAGCCTACCGTATAGGTAAACGCCTAACCTAACCATTTACTTTAGGGTTTCTTTAGCACAATTCCCTAACGTGGAGCCCTTCTTGACTTAATGGCTTTGCCCCGACCTTTAGGCTTAAGCTAATACCGGTATGGGAATCGGTAAAATATCGCTCCTAAACGTTTAAGCGCAACGCTTCACTTTAGGTGTAGCTAATACGCTGTAGATTCCAAGACCAACATGGTCTCTTTAGTGCAAGACAAGACCTACATGGTCTCTTTAGCGCATGGCTAGCTGCGCTCAAGACCAACATGGTCTTCCCTCCTTGCCCTTTACTTCATGGTATTATTAAGCAAAACCTTTAGGTTAAGCTAATACCTATTGGCTAAAGCGTAATCGCTTAAGCCTTCTTGACTGAATGGTAATATTAACCCTTCGGGACATGGTCTTCGCTTAAGCCTAATGGGAGTTGACCGCTTCGCCCCTAAAGGTAAACGCTACACCTAAAGTAAAGGAGCTAAAGAGCCATGTTGGTCTTGCTACAGCGTAATAGGTTAAGCGTTTTCTTTAGCCGAAACCATTTTCGTTTGCCTAACAACTTTAGCACCAATAGGAAACTTTAGCTTAGGAAAAGCCCCTTAAAGGGCGGAGGGAAGACCATTATGGTCTTGCTTAAGAATTTTCGCTTAACCTATTGGAGCTAAGCATAGCCCTAATACCTTTACGGTTTTCTTTAGCACCATAAGTAAACGTTTTCGGTTTTCTTTAGCACTAATACCTATCGGTAAACGCACTAATACCTATCGGTAAACGCTTAAACGATTAGGAGCGATAGTTTACGTGTTGTAAACGTAAACGAGGCTAATACCGTAACGTTTACAACACGTATTAGCTCGCATAGCACGTTGACTAACATATTAGCATAGCCAAAAACAACACGTATTAGCGTAAATGTTTACTATTAGTAAACGCTAATACGCCTCAATCAAGGTGCGAAGTTTGCCATAGGAGCTGCAGGGCAAGGCAAAGGGTGAATCGATCGGAGCTAAGCTAAACAAGTTAGAAGCATCGAAGCTAAGCCTTTCTGCGGGTGAATCGAAGCTTAGTTTCTTTGTTAGTTTCGTAATTAGTAGCTATTGAATCCACTACTCCATCTCGAGGAAGGAGGAAAGATTCTATAGAAGGGGATAGGCGTTTCCAACGACAAAGATGGACGGAGCAGATTACCCATATCACTAGGGATAGGGAACGAGCTAGTGTACGGGGCAACGCGAAGAGGAGCGATAGTTTACGTGTTGTAAATGCATATTAGCTAATACGTGTTGTAAACGTTTAAGCGTTTACGTGTTGTAAACGGCTATGCTAATACATGTTGTAAACGTTCAGAAAACCGAAAAAACTTAAGCAAGACAAGACAAGACAAGAATGGTTTTGCTTCTTGACTTCATCGTCGCGCCTTCTTGACAGTCAAAGCTTAAGCCTAAAAGGTAAACTCCCGAAAACCCGGTCAACTAACTATGTTTACAACACGGTGAAGCGAAGACCATGTTGGCCCGGAGGGAAGACCATTACCCGAAGGTTTGACCTGAATGGTCTTGTCTTGCTACAACGTAAACGCTTCACCCTCGGTAAACTTTAGCACCAATTGGTAGGAGCTAATACCTTCACGCGCACTTAGTTTTCAGAAGAATGAAATTAGAAGAAACTAATAAAGCTGAAAACCTAATTACGAAACTAACAAAGATGAAAACGCTGCTAATGCTCGTTTGTTAGTTTCACTGTCTTTGATGCTTCTAACTTGGGGTTTACTTTACGGTGTCGGGATGAAATCCCGCAGGGAGTGTGCATTGTTTTTTTTCAGAAGTTCATTGTTTTTGAGTTTTTGTGTGATGTTTTGATCGAGAGAGTGGTATATTTTGTACATATTTAGGCCGAATTGATTGATTGTGTGATGCAGAAATAAGTTTGAGATGTATGTTAGACGTGTGTGTAAAAATAACTGACATTAGATCCATGGAAACCTTAGGTTTGACCCTTGAAACTGATTGGAAACATGAGTTTACCCCATGAAAACCGGACTTGAACCCTTGGAAATCCTTGGAGTTTAGGTCCGAACTGTAAATAAACCCATGAATTGGCGAGTTTGAGATAATTGTGAGCAAACCCTTACTTTTCCCGATCAAAAACTTTAGGTTGGACCCTTGGAAATGGCGGTTTCTGTAGGCCAAACCCTAAAAACCAATTAAACTGTAAATATCCAGTGTGAAATCAAAACCTTAGTCTAAGGGAAAATTAAAAAGTCTGCCAAAAATAGAAAGTTCATTGAGGAGGTTAGAACGTTCTAGAAGCGAGTCCAAGGGGGGGCCTATAAATAAGTGCTAATTCATTTGTTTTTTCCCTACCCCGTGGATCTTGCTCGTGGATTGTCACCTCCAGGTATGCTCCTTGACCGTACTCCTTCATTTATGTTTTTTTTCCTTTTTCATATTTATGTGAAGTGTCGAGACGGAGGTAGTCTTCTCGTACGACCACATAGCTTGTGAGTTCATTTTCACAATTGTATACATGCGCTACATAGAGGTGGAGAGAGAGAGAGTAAGAGGTGGACTCGGGAAGAGATATGCGCTATTGGCTGCTAAAACATGAGAGTCTGAGGGAGAGAGTATTTGGAGGCGGCGCTGTGTTAACACGTAGAGAGAGTTATGTCGTGGCTTAGTGTCTGATCGACAGAGATGATGAGGGGAGAGAATTGTCCTGGAGGCACTACGCGAGGAATAGAGAGAGAGAACTACAATGGTCAACTGATGGCGACACAGTCAAATACGCGTACTTTCATGAATGATACCATGTCTGAGAGATTCTGCAGCTGGGCATAACACACAGAAGAGAGATTCTTGCGGGCGCTGTTAGAGAGTGGAGGAAATGGCGTTGTTATGCCATGATAGAGAGATCGCCCCGGCAGAGTGATGGCAGTGGTTCTGTCCACGTGGAGAGAGACCCAAATTGGCGGCACCGCTGCAGATTGTCGTGAGAGAGAGAGAGAGAGAACAGAGCCATATGGAGAGAAAGAGGTGACGGTTGCGCTATGGAATTGTAGAGAGAGAGATACTGGCGGCCGCGCAAGCGATAGAGAGAGAAGAGGCTGTTCTGGCGGCGGTCCATCAGGAGACAGAGAGTGCGTAGAACTCTGTGAGAGAGAAAATGGTAGACACTCACAGGCTGCACCGCAGTGGAGGAGAGAGATTGCCGTCGCGCGAGGAATTGAGAGAGAGAGCTGCACACGGCAGGAATTGTGGAGGAGAAAGAGAGGCCATCTGCTACTCGTGATCCCTGAGACATCGGATGACTGGTGACTAGGCCGCGCATCCATTTCAGGAGAGAGACGCTGAGAGATTGTCGGCCGATGTTGTAGACGGTGATCCACGTCATTGATGTAGAGAGAGAGTAGATGGTGTCTGGATTCGGATGATGCATCGACTTAGAAGAGAGATGTGGCGCTCGATGTTTGGCCGCTCACGCACAGAGAATTCATGGAGAGAAAGAAGTATCAAGAATGGGCTGACGGCGAACGTGCGGACAGGGACACAAGAGAGAGATGAGAGAGTTGGTCGGTTCGTCGGTGCGCAGGCGAATTCACGTGAGGGGTAAGGTTCCTGCGGAGATTATGGCAGTGACTCCTTGATAGTAGATATGCAAAGCATGAAGGAGAGAGATGGGGACGTCGGCTGTTGATGCGCACGCACTGTGTGGCGGCTAATAGAAGAGAGAGAGAGGGAGAGAGAGAGAGGGAGAGATAGATGGGCGTAGTGTTTTGAGGGCAACAAATGTCGCAGCTCGTGGCTTAGACATTTCAGATGCTGATCTTGTTGTGCATTATGATGTTGCGAATGACATTTGTACATCACTCTGGACGAACAGATCGTGCCGAAAAATTGGAGACTGCTATTTTAATGAATGAGGAACAACAACGTCGTAGTCTTGATTCACTTTAGCGGGAAAATTGACTAAAACAAAATCAAGTTGTTCGCTATACCAATAACATCCGTTACAAGAAGATATGTGTTGAGTGATTTTATCACAAGGTATGATAAAGGTCGCAAGTCTATTGATTTAACTCAAACAAAAGAGAAAGAATTGATTTAATATTTTGACCTTGGTTAGCTTAATAAATCGACTTTAGTCCATTGGTTAAGTACACGTGGGAGTTGGATTCATAATAAGAGAGGTGATTATAGATCCCAAAGAGAATTGGAAGTGTAGGCTTTGCCAAGAACTCCAGAAAGAGAGAGAGAAAGAAAGAAAAGAAGAAATAAGAGGAAAAGGAAAGAAGTGTTTATGACCATGCATATGTTTTTTCCCCAGGTGTCTATGTGCATGAATGTCATACAATTTGAAAGAGAAAAAGAAACAAATTAAAATTCAAATATGTTTTTATGTGCTAATGACTTTTCAAGTATGATTTATTCTTTTCAAGAAGTACTAACATGTTTACCCTACCCCGTGGATCTTGCTCGTGGATTGTCACCTCCAGGTTTATGCGGGTTTTGATCATCTGAAGTAAAGAGACGGAAGGCCATTGCGGAGGATACTTGAAGAAAAGAACGGACCGAAGTAAAGTTGGAAGAAAAGCTTGGACTGCGAAGACCGAAGCTGGATCCCGTAGGCGATTTCTCGCACTGTAGCGAGGGATCTAGAGTAGACACTAGCCGGCCCGCACTGTAGCGGCGGCGTTTATATTGTATCATCGCACCGCACTGTAGCGGTTTTATTGTACCATCGGCCCGCACTGTAGCGGCCTATTTTTGTATCATTCATTTTATTGGAGGCTTCAGTTCCGTTTTCGATTGTATCTTCGAGCTTGATCTACATCACGTGTTTCACTGCGGTATACACGTCTCTCTTTCCGACGCCCACGGTCCCACGTCTCGACACTTCCGAGGGGCGAGGGTCCCACGCGTACGAGGATCGCGCACGCTCCGGAGAGCACAGGCGAGGCGCCCAGCGCGCAGACGCCGCTCGCAGGACAGCGGGGACGGCGCACCAGAGCGGGGCCTGATCCAACCCCAGGCGCCGGCTTCCGGCCACGACCTCCTTCTTCCCGACACCTGAACCCGACGTGAAGCGAGGCGGTTGCTCGGTGATCCTCGACACGCCACCCACTCCTTGAGGAAAGAGACAAGAACCTCGGCCTCAGACAGAGATTCCAGGTACTAGCACTTCAAGTTATTTGAATTTTGCATTGTTTCACACACACTGTTGAAACAGAAAGACTGTCTTGCTGTCTGCGTTTGAGCATCCACGCTTTGCATTAGTTTAGTCCATACGTGTGAGCACTTTTTTTCTTGCTAAGACTAGAGATTTACTGATTTCATAGCTTAGACAAAACATTAGAAAACTTATCACAAAAAGGGGGAAAATACATTGAGATCTTGGGAATCGAAGAGAGGACAGTTTGACTAGACTGTGGCCTAGGCAAATCAAAGAGCTTAGACTGACCTTTACCTCCTGGCTCGTGACTCATCAAGCCTCTTCTCTGATCTCTACTCAGAGCTTATAGAAATAATTGAGCCACTTACGTTAGACCTTGTGCTACATTCTAGGACAGAGCAGAGAAGAGAGATGGAGGATATATTCAAGGAAATGGTAATAGAGAAACAAGGGGCCCGCGTAGTTCAAGCGGTATTGAGAGAAAAAGGGAAGTTTACAGGCTTGAACGTAACCGAGTACCTAGATGTTTTTGAGGAACAGGCACGGATTTATGGTCTACCCGAGGATGTGTTTATACATTACTTTACACGGGTAGTATCAGGGTCCATTTTAGCCCCTATTACTGCACATATAGCAAAGCCTTGGGCCGAATTCAGAAAAGAATTACATAAGCTGTTTTATTTAGAAGACTTTTCCCAACACAGTAGAGAAGGGTTCTTGCGGTGGATAAGCTCTCCGAAGCCCACTGCATCCCTCACTCAACTTTTGAATGAGTTCTTGAGAAGATATGAACAACTTCCACAGCCCGATTTAGATGCCTTGAGACCTGATCTAGTTATATCTTTCCTTAGGATCTTAAGTCTTGAAGACAGGACTGAGGTCGAAAGGAGGATTGAAGAGCCTGGGAAGAGATTTGGATTGACTGAAGATTGGGGTGTAGTGAGGAGAGAGGTAGAAGCGGTTGCCCAAATGAGGCAACGCCAGGCGGTGTTATACGATAGACCTGCAGTGGTAACACCACAACCGCCTAGGGAAGCTCCACTTCCAGTGATCCCGAACGTGCCTGCAGCGTCAGCTTTTGCTAATGTTGCGTCCACTTCGCGATCGCCAATAGAGCTACAGGTTGAGATTCTCAGTCGACAGATAGAGAATCTTATTACGATGCAAGCGTCTATGTCAAAAGAAATGGCGAGTATTCATAATAAAGTTAATTCTATGGGATATCAGAACCCCACTCCTCCTCAGGCGAGTACGAGTTATGCAGATACTTTACAGAGAGGCACTATGCCCATTCCAAATTTGCAAGGCTATGTGATGCCACAGCCTGCACCTCCAGTGCAGCCTGTTGCCCAACAGATACCTACACCACCAGTGCAAACCACATTTCAAAGAAACACTGGACCTTTTGAGAGACGAGCGACTGGTGGGTTTGGAGGGGCTAAGAGATGCGTATGGTGTGATGCACAAGAGCATTTTTCATATGCCTGTGAAGAGCTTAAGCTAGCAAAAGAGCATCAACTGGTGATAGATATCGATAAGAAGTTATGTGACTTCAGGACCCGCCTTCCTCTACCTGTGAATTGGGGAAAGGGGGGAATGAAGAAGTTTTATGAAGATTTATCTGGCAATAATGCAAGTACATCAGCTGCACGATTAGAACCTGTTGAGGAGGAAGATGAAAAAGTGCTTAGACCTCGACCCCAAAGAAATTATTCCATTGAGGCTTTAGTGAGGGCTAGGGATGCCATTATGCAGAAGACTGCCTGGAAGTCTCCTGTTGATGAATCCTCGGTCTATTCCCATATAGCCAATGTAGAGGAAAAGAGGAAAAGGGATGAGAGTCAGGGAGAGACTGAGCCTGAAAGAAGAGTGACTAGAAAGCAAAGTCAAGAGGCCGAAGAAAAGGCTAAAGAGCATGAGAAGAAAGTACAATTCAAAGAGCCTGTTGTTTCAAAGGAAGAGGCAAAGAAAAAAGAGATAAGAGAGGGAAAGAGGCCAGCTGGGCCAACTAAGATTCAAGAACTGACTAAAGAGAAAGAGAAAGAACCAGAACCTGTTCAAAAGGCCGATCAAATTCAAGAAAGTATTCAAGAGGCTGACAAAGAAAAGAAGAAGAAAAAGAAGAGAACTCCAAAGGCTGTATTAATTTCTGAGTTGGAAAGGAAAAATGATGCAAGAGAGATATTAAATGATATTTTACTGAAAAGCCAAGTGACCATGTCCTTGGAGCAGGTCTTCTCCATAGCAAAGCCTGAGTTCAAGGACAGTTTCATAAGGCTGGTTAAGAGAAAGAGGTTTCCATTACCTGAAGATGTAGAGATGGAAGAAGCATCTGAAGGTATTCAAGTAATAAATGAAGCAGTTACATTGAGTGATACATCTGATGATGATGATGATGAGGTTGCCAGGTGTCATAAAAATTCTCTAGGTCCTATCATACCTGATGATGAAATGAGGAAGACAGAAAGTGAGTTTAGCAGGACCTTTTGGGCGAGAGGAACTCCTGAGATGAAGATAAAGTTAGGGAGCAACGAGGAGTCATGTTTTGCTCTGGCCTTGATTGACTCAGGGTCAGAGATAAATGTGATTTCTAAGAAGCTCTATGATAAGTTTAGGTGGCCGATTGACAAAGATCATGGATGGAGGATGAGGACAGCGGACAATGGTTCAGGAGCACTGCTTGGGGCATGCGCTTTTGTGCCTGTGACCATAGGTGGGATTTCTGAGGAATTTCACTTCTTTGTCCAGGACCATTGTTCATATGAGGCTATCCTTGGGCAGCCCTTTATAGCTGAGGTAAGAATGGAGACTAAGGCCATGGATGATGGATCTGCCTATGCACGAATCCGTTCTAGATCTGGTCTACATTCTTTGCAAGTGATGATTGTGTGTCCAAATCACTCTAGGAATAGAAAGAATATAAGAAAGAAACCTATTAATTCACATGACCATGATGAGTGTATGCCTGTTGGAGAGTATGGAGCTTCTGCTGATCAAAATTTCTGTTAGGATCCACTGTTGAGCGAGACAACAGTGGGAGTTGGTTTGATGTCTCGCATGATTCTGTACAAAGATTTGAAAGTTTTTCTGTTTATTCATCTGCATTCAAGTTGCTATGCTTAAAGAAAGAAAACGTTTCAAATAAATTCAGAAAAGTTCATGAGAGATACTATAAGGATTTAGGAATGATGTTACCTGATGAGAAGATTGAAGATGTGATCCAGTTGGAGAGAAGTTCGACTACTCTGGAAGAGCTTGAGAAGGCATTTGAAAGAAATGAGAAATCAGAAATGTTTATGCTCAGTTCTATCCAAGAGTATGAGATGATTAAGGAGTTTATGAGAAAGCATGAAGTAAATGTAAATACGAAGTATAAGACTGTGGATAAGAAAGTGAAGCCTATAGCTCAGCCATTGCCTGAAGATAGTCATGAAAAGTATCTGCGAGTGTCAGATGACCCTATGCTGAGACGACGAGAGCTCATAGGGCATCATTTCACTGATGAGACTATTAAAGAGATCAAGTTTGGAGAAAAACCATTCCTGAGAGAAGAAGAAAAACAAAAATTTATTGAAGTCATCAAGAAACACGAAAAAGCGTTTGCACTTTTCCCACATGAGATAGGTTGTGCAGACCCGAAACAAGTACCTCCCATGATTATCTTTACAGTGCCACATATACCATGGAATATCCGGCCTATACCAGTCCCAAAGGCTCACTTACCTGAGCTAATGAGGTTGCTAAAGGAAAAGATTTCCATGCGGATATTGGAACCTTCCTCGGCTCCATATTCGAATAGGTGGTTTACTGTGCCGAAGAAAAATGGGAAGCTTCGTTTCATTCAGGATCTGCAGCCTGTGAATAAAGTCACAATTAGAAATGTAGGGACAGGACCTATAGTGGATGAGTTTGCTGAAGCATTTGCTGGGCATTCCATCTACTCTATGGGTGATCTGTATTCAGGTTATGACCAGTTTCAGTTGGCTATGGAGAGTAGAGACATTACGACCATGAGGACTCCACTGGGCCTTGTACGCATGTGTACTTTGCCGCAGGGAGCGACGAATTCTGTGGCTCACATGATGAATGCCATGAATCTGGTTTTACGAGACTTTATACCATCTGTGACTATGCCATTCATTGATGATGTTCCAATAAAGGGATGTGAGGAAAGAGTGAAAGATGTGAGTTTAGATGCTTCAGGATGTAGAAAGTTTGTGAGAGATCATATTGCTGATTGTGAGAGGATCTTTGAGAGATTTGAAGATGTGGGACTAACACTTTCTTTAGAGAAATCTATTTTTGGCGTTGATGAGGTCCTCATTGTAGGACATCTGTGTGGACATTATGGCCGCAAGCCGTACCCGCAGAAAGTTGAGGCCATTAGCAGGATCTCTGAAGTGTGTCGTAATGTCAGTGAGGTGAGAAGGTTTCTAGGAGCCTGTGTATTCTATGTGATATGGATTCCTCACTTTGCTCACGTTGCGAACCCCTTATATGATCTCCTGAGAAAGAGAAAGAAGTTTGTATGGACAGAGAAACAGTCGAGAGCTATGCGTAAACTGAAGCAGCTGCTAATTGAAGCTCCAATTCTGAAGCGTGTTGACTATTCAGATCAGAGACCTATCATTTTGACCGTTGATACCAGTCCTATTGGCATAGGCTGGGTCATAGGGCAAGATGATGATGAGGGGCAGAGATATGCAGTGCGCTTTGGTGCTAAGATCCTACATGATACCCAAAGAAAATATCCACAGATTAAGAGAGAGTTATGGGGATTGGTGACTACTTTAAAGAGCGATAAAGAGTATTTCATTGGGGCGAATGTGATAGTTGAGACTGACTGTCTTCCACTGATTGGCATGATTGCAAATTGTTCATCTCCGGACATTGCTATGCTTAGATGGATCTCTTATATAAAGTTTATAAATCCTGCATTTGTACACATAGCTGGGAAGTCGAATACAGTTGCTGATATGCTTTCAAGAGCGAAATTTGATGATGAGTATGATGATGATGATGAGGTAGAAAGGGATACACATATGATGAGATATGATCCATTGGTGTATGTATATGAGCAGTTCCGAGAGAATGAGTATGATGGTGAGTGGAGAGATATAGGGAGATATCTGAGTACTCTGAAACCTTCCCCCGGTTGGTCCACAAATAAGTATAGATCCATCAGGAAAAAGTCTTACAACTTTTTCTTGAAGGATGGGCTTATTTGGCGACACGCTAAAGGCAAGGTGAAGTGTCCACAGAGAGTATTGAGTTCGAGGAGTCTTCAGAGAAAAGTTATGAGAGAGATGCATGAGACCTTATGGGCGGGTCACAAAGGATTTTATGCTACATATGAGAAGATCAGGGAAGCTTACTGGTGGCCAGGGATTTATGTCAGTGTGAGAGATTTTGTAGGCACTTGTGCTACATGCCAGGTGCATTCATCAGTTAGGCATAGAGACCCGTTACATCCGACCTACCCTCCTTGTATCCATTACAAGTGGGTGGTCGACCTTGTAACCATGCCCAAAGGGATAGATAAGATGAGATACATTGTACTGGCCAGAGAGGACTTGACCAACCATGTGGAAGGTCGAGCTCTTCGAACGAAGACTACTTATAATGTATGCAAATTCCTTTTAGAAGAAGTGATCTCGAGATTCGGATACGTTGAGAAAGTGGTTGCGGACAGGGGAGAGTTGGATGCGAGAGAGGCAAAAGAGTTCTTTGATCGTCATGGAATTCGATTGTCTCTCACCACTGCCTATAACCCAGAAGCAAATGGGAAAATCGAGAGAGGTCACCCTTCCATTGTGAAGGCGATCTCTAAGGCTTGCAGCGATGACATAAGGCAGTGGCCTAGGTTTCTTCCATTCGCGCTATGGGCTGATAGGATGACTTACACTCGGTCCACAGGATTCATGCCTGCTGAATTGATGTATTGTCAGAAGCCAGTCTTCCCCATCCAGACTCAGATAGTGACATGGTTGACGCTCCCATGGAATGATAGTATGACGAGAGAAGAGTTATTATTATTGAGAATAAAGCAGTTAGAACAAGGAAATGAAAAGTTGAAAGAAGCAGTCCAAAAGTTAAAGGAGTCAAGGCTAAAGAATAAGGTCTATTTTGACAAAACCCATCGACTGAGACCACGTAGGATTGAGATAGATGATTGGGTGTTGGTGTACGACAGTACATTCGATACTCAATATGATGCTAGGAAGAAATTAACCAAACGATGGTTTGGGCCATATGTGGTTACGTCTGTGTTTGAGAATGGTACGTATGCACTTCGTGAGTTAGACACTACTCCTTTGAGATCTTTGATTGCAGGAAAGAGGATAAAATTATTCAAGAAAAGAAATGAAGCGGATTATGAGATTGAGCAAGAACTTCTGGAGGGAACTGATGACACTGAGGCTGATGCTGATGAAGAATGATAGACCATGAAGATAAAGAAAAGCTGGATCAAAATGAAGATAAATGACCAGGTGAAACGTTTCTGATTTGAGATGTGTTTTCTTTCTGTTAGAGCATATGCTTTGCATTTGTGTGTATGATAAAGATATGTATGAGTTTATGAAAATCATGTAGAATGAAGATAACAAAGATCTATTATGGGTTTGCACGAAGCATGAACAACTAGGAATTATATGAATAGGATCAGTTAGTGGACTAGAGACTTTTGAGAGTGAAAGCTTGGGGATGTGATGGCATGCTTAGACCGAGTGCATGTATATGCTGATTGATTTGAATACTTAGTGAGTGGGAAACTTTGGATCCTAGTATTTATTTCCTATGAGATCTTACCTCCATATGGATCATGATTCATACTCATGCCAGCTTATATGTGCGTGTATGTTGTTGGTGCGCTACGATGGGCTAGTAGGCGGGTGGAACCACCTTGGTCGGGTGATCAAGGCCACGAGCCGTAGCTAGTTTCGTCGTAGGCCTGACCTATCTGTTGTCATGCGCCTGTATGGGTCGGTAGGCGGGTGGAGTCACTGTGACCGGGTGGTCAGAGCCACGAGCTGACGTCGATTTCATGCAGGGCTGACGTTGTGTATATCGTGCGCTATGTCGGGTTGGCAGACAGGTGGAATAAACTTGGCCGGGCGGACAAGTCCATGAGTCGCACCCGATTTCGACATAGGCCGATTTGTGAAAAATAAAAGATAAAAAGAATAAATGCTGAGCTGAGATGAAGTGGAAAATAAAGAAAGAGAAAAAGAAAAATGAAAAGGAGAAAGGAAAAGAAAGATCTAATGGAGAGCTGGACAAGTAGGAGATAAATAGTAGGAATCGAGGCATATTCTACAAATTGAGTTAGTAGAAACATATGTATATGCTAGTACTTAGAATGAGCAGTTGGATCTGAACCAGTTGAACAAACAAAAGATCTAGAAAGCCGACGATTTATTCATGTGATTACTTGTCAGATTGCAGACGCAGAAACATAATATGATGTTTGTGAAGCTTGAATCTACCTAATTTTCTAAAATTCGTACTAATCTTTATAAAAAATTGCATGACTGCATGAGATCATTATTTGAGTTTTGAAAGAGAAAAACATAAAAAGTGTAAAGAGATTTAAAAAAGAACCCTGATACGCTTCTGTTGAGTTTTGCAGGTTGGCCCATCGGGACGATGTGCAGGTTTAGCGGGGGCGAATGTCGGGATGAAATCCCGCAGGGAGTGTGCATTGTTTTTTTTCAGAAGTTCATTGTTTTTGAGTTTTTGTGTGATGTTTTGATCGAGAGAGTGGTATATTTTGTACATATTTAGGCCGAATTGATTGATTGTGTGATGCAGAAATAAGTTTGAGATGTATGTTAGACGTGTGTGTAAAAATAACTGACATTAGATCCATGGAAACCTTAGGTTTGACCCTTGAAACTGACTGGAAACATGAGTTTACCCCATGAAAACCGGACTTGAACCCTTGGAAATCCTTGGAGTTTAGGTCCGAACTGTAAATAAACCCATGAATTGGCGAGTTTGAGATAATTGTGAGCAAACCCTTACTTTTCCCGATCAAAAACTTTAGGTTGGACCCTTGGAAATGGCGGTTTCTGTAGGCCAAACCCTAAAAACCAATTAAACTGTAAATATCCAGTGTGAAATCAAAACCTTAGTCTAAGGGAAAATTAAAAAGTCTGCCAAAAATAGAAAGTTCATTGAGGAGGTTAGAACGTTCTAGAAGCGAGTCCAAGGGGGGGCCTATAAATAAGTGCTAATTCATTTGTTTTTTCCCTACCCCGTGGATCTTGCTCGTGGATTGTCACCTCCAGGTATGCTCCTTGACCGTACTCCTTCATTTATGTTTTTTTTCCTTTTTCATATTTATGTGAAGTGTCGAGACGGAGGTAGTCTTCTCGTACGACCACATAGCTTGTGAGTTCATTTTCACAATTGTATACATGCGCTACATAGAGGTGGAGAGAGAGAGAGTAAGAGGTGGACTCGGGAAGAGATATGCGCTATTGGCTGCTAAAACATGAGAGTCTGAGGGAGAGAGTATTTGGAGGCGGCGCTGTGTTAACACGTAGAGAGAGTTATGTCGTGGCTTAGTGTCTGATCGACAGAGATGATGAGGGGAGAGAATTGTCCTGGAGGCACTACGCGAGGAATAGAGAGAGAGAACTACAATGGTCAACTGATGGCGACGCAGTCAAATACGCGTACTTTCATGAATGATACCATGTCTGAGAGATTCTGCAGCTGGGCATAACACACAGAAGAGAGATTCTTGCGGGCGCTGTTAGAGAGTGGAGGAAATGGCGTTGTTATGCCATGATAGAGAGATCGCCCCGGCAGAGTGATGGCAGTGGTTCTGTCCACGTGGAGAGAGACCCAAATTGGCGGCACCGCTGCAGATTGTCGTGAGAGAGAGAGAGAGAGAACAGAGCCATATGGAGAGAAAGAGGTGACGGTTGCGCTATGGAATTGTAGAGAGAGAGATACTGGCGGCCGCGCAAGCGATAGAGAGAGAAGAGGCTGTTCTGGCGGCGGTCCATCAGGAGACAGAGAGTGCGTAGAACTCTGTGAGAGAGAAAATGGTAGACACTCACAGGCTGCACCGCAGTGGAGGAGAGAGATTGCCGTCGCGCGAGGAATTGAGAGAGAGAGCTGCACACGGCAGGAATTGTGGAGGAGAAAGAGAGGCCATCTGCTACTCGTGATCCCTGAGACATCGGATGACTGGTGACTAGGCCGCGCATCCATTTCAGGAGAGAGACGCTGAGAGATTGTCGGCCGATGTTGTAGACGGTGATCCACGTCATTGATGTAGAGAGAGAGTAGATGGTGTCTGGATTCGGATGATGCATCGACTTAGAAGAGAGATGTGGCGCTCGATGTTTGGCCGCTCACGCACAGAGAATTCATGGAGAGAAAGAAGTATCAAGAATGGGCTGACGGCGAACGTGCGGACAGGGACACAAGAGAGAGATGAGAGAGTTGGTCGGTTCGTCGGTGCGCAGGCGAATTCACGTGAGGGGTAAGGTTCCTGCGGAGATTATGGCGGTGACTCCTTGATAGTAGATATGCAAAACATGAAGGAGAGAGACGGGGACGTCGGCTGTTGATGCGCACGCACTGTGTGGCGGCTAATAGAAGAGAGAGAGAGGGAGAGAGAGAGAGGGAGAGATAGATGGGCGTAGTGTTTTGAGGGCAACAAATGTCGCAGCTCGTGGCTTAGACATTTCAGATGCTGATCTTGTTGTGCATTATGATGTTGCGAATGACATTTGTACATCACTCTGGACGAACAGATCGTGCCGAAAAATTGGAGACTGCTATTTTAATGAATGAGGAACAACAACGTCGTAGTCTTGATTCACTTTAGCGGGAAAATTGACTAAAACAAAATCAAGTTGTTCGCTATACCAATAACATCCGTTACAAGAAGATATGTGTTGAGTGATTTTATCACAAGGTATGATAAAGGTCGCAAGTCTATTGATTTAACTCAAACAAAAGAGAAAGAATTGATTTAATATTTTGACCTTGGTTAGCTTAATAAATCGACTTTAGTCCATTGGTTAAGTACACGTGGGAGTTGGATTCATAATAAGAGAGGTGATTATAGATCCCAAAGAGAATTGGAAGTGTAGGCTTTGCCAAGAACTCCAGAAAGAGAGAGAGAAAGAAAGAAAAGAAGAAATAAGAGGAAAAGGAAAGAAGTGTTTATGACCATGCATATGTTTTTTCCCCATGTGTCTATGTGCATGAATGTCATACAATTTGAAAGAGAAAAAGAAACAAATTAAAATTCAAATATGTTTTTATGTGCTAATGACTTTTCAAGTATGATTTATTCTTTTCAAGAAGTACTAACATGTTTACCCTACCCCGTGGATCTTGCTCGTGGATTGTCACCTCCAGGTTTATGCGGGTTTTGATCATCTGAAGTAAAGAGACGGAAGGCCATTGCGGAGGATACTTGAAGAAAAGAACGGACCGAAGTAAAGTTGGAAGAAAAGCTTGGACTGCGAAGACCGAAGCTGGATCCCGTAGGCGATTTCTCGCACTGTAGCGAGGGATCTAGAGTAGACACTAGCCGGCCCGCACTGTAGCGGCGGCGTTTATATTGTATCATCGCACCGCACTGTAGCGGTTTTATTGTACCATCGGCCCGCACTGTAGCGGCCTATTTTTGTATCATTCATTTTATTGGAGGCTTCAGTTCCGTTTTCGATTGTATCTTCGAGCTTGATCTACATCACGTGTTTCACTGCGGTATACACGTCTCTCTTTCCGACGCCCACGGTCCCACGTCTCGACACTTCCGAGGGGCGAGGGTCCCACGCGTACGAGGATCGCGCACGCTCCGGAGAGCACAGGCGAGGCGCCCAGCGCGCAGACGCCGCTCGCAGGACAGCGGGGACGGCGCACCAGAGCGGGGCCTGATCCAACCCCAGGCGCCGGCTTCCCGCCACGACCTCCTTCTTCCCGACAACGGGTCCCTACCACAGGGCTAAGGTGAGAGGTTCATAATGCCATGAATCCTATTGATCATCCTCACGGAGGTGGTGAAGGAAGGACGAGAACAGGTAGGAAAACCCTCAACCCCGCAGACAGAGTCCTCTGTGGCTTCACTCCTTGGGACATGCCGCACGTAATGTACCCAAGGTTGCATACTCTTCAAGAAAGAAATACGAAGAGAATAAAAAAGAAGGCATTGTCGCTTCTAACTCAACAAATCTATTGACTCCATTCCCAGAGAGGGCTGGCTAACAGTGGGCTTATAGTTTAATTGGTTGAAACGTACCACTCATAACGGTAATATTGTAGGTTCGAGCCCTACTAAGCCTATTTGCTTGCCATACCTTTCCTTTCGCTTTGCTGCGAAGAACCAGTTAACCCGCCGCCTGTTCTCGCTAATGCACCTCTCCCTCGGTTACCACTGTATGGAGTATAACCAAGCGGTAAGGCATCGGTTTTTGGTACCGACACGCAAAGGTTCGAATCCTTTTACTCCAGGATACCAAGGCTAATTCTGTTCCTAGAACCAGCAGAACCGGAACCGTTTTTTCTGAGAAGAATAAGCTTGTTTTCGTCCCGTCCCTTATGAGGCTGATTTCTTTTAGCTTTTAGACGGATCAGGGCACAGCTTCGAGTTCTATTTGAGCTTCCGATGTTACTGTTTCTTCCTGTCTCCCCCCTTCTAGGAGTCGTATATGAGCTCTCTTTATTCTTTCCGCCACATATTATTAATGAATCTATTCCGACTGTTCTTTTCTTACTGCTTTAGTTTCACACACAATCCGTGTTCAATCAATGAAAGCAACTTTTTCGAAAACTGAACGTATTAGCTACGCCCCAGCCGCCCCGACCGGGTTAACTTTTCTGTTTACTGTTTGTTTTCTAAACGTTTACTATATTAGCTTTTACGTTTAGAAAGCTATGAATGAATACGAGATCGTAAATTGAAATGCTACGTTTACAACACGTAAACTAACGCACGAGCTATGCTAATACCAGGTTTTCGAAAGCCTAACCCTTAAACTAACTACGTTTAAGCAAAAACTAACGTAAACATTCACCCGGTCAACGTTTAAGCTAATACCATAAAGGAGCGATATTTTACATTTACTTTAGGTATTTGCATAGCTCTAGTACCGTAACGGGAAACTTTCTAGCCTTTAAGGATATTAGCTAATACTAACAGTAAACGTAAACATTTAAGCGAAAACCTACCGGTCCATAGGTATTAGCTTAAACGTTAGGTCCAGTAGGATTAAGCTAATACCGGTAAACGGGCTAAAGACAACTTTCGCTTAAGTAATGGTGTCACTGTAGCCTTTACGGTCACCAAAAACCTATCGAGCTAAAGAAAACCTATACGGTAGGCTAAAGACAACTTTCGCTACAGCGTAATAGCTTAACTTTTAGGTGCTTTTCAGGCGCTAAAGTGTCCTTAAGGCTACAGCGTGTCTGAAACCGTTTCCCGTAAGGGACACTTTAGTACCTTTAGGACACTAAAGCACCTTAAGGGAAATGGAAACGGTTTCAGCTAAAGAAAACAAAACCTAAATGGGAAACACTTAAGCCTAACGGTAAACGGTTTTCTTTCATTCCCTAAACGTAGAAGCTAATACCTAACGGTAGGGCTAATACCTATTGGTATAGGTCAACTAAGCAAAATAAGACCATGTAGGCTACAGCGAAGACCATGTTGTGAATGCACTAAAGAAGAGCATGAAGTAAAGGCTACAACTACACCTACATGGTTAAGCTTCAGCTACACCATGTAGGGATTGCTTAAGCTACACCATGTTGGTTAAGCTACAGCTACACCATGTAGGCGCTAAAGAGACCATGTAGTAAAGAAGGGTTGCTACAGCTACACCAACAAGGTCTTGAGCGCTGCTAGCCAACATGGTCTTGGAATGCCCCTTCGGGCCTGGTATTAGCTTAAGCCTACATGTAAGCGTAATAGCTTAAACAATTAGGAGCTAAGCTTCGCCCCTAAAGTAAACGTAAACGCGCTAAAGTTTTTTAAACGCACGTTTATGGGTAAACTTTAGCCCCTTTCACTCTGCAGTTTCGACATTTTCTGAGAAAGAAGAGTACCATAACTATTCCCAAACTTTCTAATTTAGACTCGAATACTCGCGCTTTCTCTTTGGAAGCGCGTTCTTTGGCGTGGGAGATGCTGGAAATTTATTCCCCACGCACCGTTGTTAGTTAATAATTCTTAATGGTAAACCCGGGATTTCATTATATGTAGGTAGCTGCTTAGGCCACCCGCCTAAGGCCTAAGTGCTTCTAACTTTTCTTTTTTGTTTTTCTCTACAACTAAACCGCGATAAGCACGAGAAAATAGACAAAAGGAGTGGCTTAGCAGCTAAACTGCGGAGAGGAGCGTTGCTAAACTGCAGATTCGCGGAGCTAAGATAAACTGCTCCGCGAAGCATTTACGTTAGTCAATGTGCTCTGCGTTTACGTGTTGTTTTCGTTTAAGCGTTTACGTTAGTCAACGTAGAAGCGTTTACGCTTTAGCCTTTAGGTAAATGCTTAATCGTTTACTTAACGTAGAAGCTGGTATAGTGTTGTAAACGGCCGATAGAGCTAATATGTTCAGTAAACGTTTACGCTAATACGTTTACTTAATGGTATTAGCTTAAATGTGCTAATACCGGGTGAACGATTAAGCGTTTATGTTTACAACTCAGTTTTCTTTAGCTCCTATTGGTGCTATGCTAATACCGGTTAGGGAATCGGTTAAAGTCGGTAATGGAGCGATTAAGCTTGCATAGCACCTAAAGTAAACATTTTCGGTTAGAAAACTAAAGTAAACATAGATAGAAAACCTATACCTAACAGTAAATGCTTCTACATTAGGTATATGTTAGTTTACGTTTACCTAACAGTAAACGCTTAATCGTGTTGTTTTTGTTTTCGTTTAAGCTAATACCGATAACCAGTTTTTGGGTTAGCTTACCGGTAACGGTATTAGCTTAAACTACGAACGTTTACGTTTACCGTTCCCTTCGAGGCTAATCAATTAAGCTAATATGTTTACAACACGTAAACTTTAGCTCCTATTGGACCTATTGGATTAAGCTAATACCTATACCATTACGGTTTTCTAAGCGCTAACCCGATTAGGAGCGATAGTTTACTGTTTAGGTATTAGGTTTCAGAACCTTTTAGGTAATAGCAAAGTGCAAAACTAATACCTAACGGTATTAGCTTAAGCCTTTAAGTTAAGTGTTTTCTTTAGCGCAAAACCAATAGGTGGGAAACCGGTCCTTTAGACTTAAGTGTTTCCCGTTACGGTATTTTCTTTAGAAACCGAAATCATTTCCGTTTCCCAATAGGTTTTCTTTAGCACCAATAGGAAACTAAAGCACCAATAGGACACTTTAGCTTAGGAAAAGCCTCTAAAAGGCTTAAGGTGCTATGCCAGCGATGTTGGTCTTGTTTTGTTTTCTAACGCGCAAAACCAATAGGTGCATAACGTTTCTTAGGGAAACGGCTAAAGAAAACAAAACCTAGACGGGCTAATACCTATTGGGGTGAAGCTACACCATGTAGTCAAGAAGCTTAACCATTCAATGAAGAAGCTTGACCATGAAGGCTTTAAGCCTTTAGGTGTAGCTAATACGCTTAAGCATTCGTTGTAGCCTACATGGTGTAGCTGTAGCCTTCATGGTATTATTAAGCAAGACCAACATGGTGTAGCTAATACCTATTGGCTAAAGCGTAATCGCTTAAGCCTTCTTGACTTCATGGTAATAGCTTAAGCCGTTAAGGCGCTAAAGTGTCCGTTTCCCTTAAGGTTTTCTTTAGCACCTTAACGGGTTTGGGCGATAGAAAACCATTCCCTTTACGGTTTTCTTTAGTCTTCGCTACAACGTTTTCTTTAGCTTTTCTTTAGCCGAAATCGTTTAAGTAAGGTAAAGTAATGCACCTTTATTTAGGAAAAGCCCCTAAAAGGCCCACCCGTTGGAGGTTTGACCATGTTGGTCTTGCTTAAGCGGTTTAGCTTAACCTAAAAGTAAGCGTTTACCATTCCCTTTACGGTTAACTCCCGATTCCCTTTACGGTAAACACTTACCCGTTAGGTTTTGTAAACGAGCTAAAGAAAACGTTTACAACTCAACTTTAGCTCCATAAGTCAACGTATTAGCATAGCTCCTTTAGGCGCTATGCTAATACCTAACGCGCTATGCGTAAACGTAAACGCTTGAACCTAAAAGGCTTTTTAGGAAGAGGAAGGGCAATGATAACGAATTTGACAGTAGAGGATGAATAAATGAGATGATATCAGATGAGAGAGCTTTCTCTCTCTCGCCTAAAACAATTGTTTTCTCGTTGAAATAACTACTGTAAAAGCCACTTCGCCGCGTAAACGTTTACCTAATCGTAGAAGCTAATACCTATTGGCCTAAGCTAGTACCTACTGGGCCGAAGGCTTAAGCAAGACCATGTTGGTCTTCTTTAGCACAAGACCAACATGGTGTAGCTTCTTTACTACATGGTCTTGTTTTACACGGTTTTGCTAATACCTATTGGCTTAAGCTAATACCTATTGGGCCGAAGTCTTAAGCAAGACCATGTTGGTCTTCTTTAGCGGAAGACAACACCTTAATGGTCAAGCTTCTTTACTACATGGTGTAGCTTCTTTACTACATGGTCTTGTTTTACGCTAAAGTTTTGCTAATACCTAACGTAGAAGCTAATACTGATAGGAGCGAGAGTCGACTGAGTTGTAAATGTAAACGGTAAACGGTTTTGCGTTTAAGCTAATACGTTTACAACACTATAGCAGCGAAACCTGTAAAGGTCCTGTAGGATTAAGCTAATACCGTTTACGTTTACTTAAGGTAAACTCTCCTAATTGGTAAATGCAAAACCGAAAATGTTTACTGTTAAAGAAAACCTAAAGGCTTAAGCGTTTACCAAAACCTAAACGCTAAAGAAATCTTTCACTTAAGTAATGGTGTAGCTGTAGCAAAACCAACATGGTTAAGCTTTAGCCTTTAAGGTGTAGCGTTTACCGTTACGGTATAGGTATTAGCTACGCCTTAAAGGTGCTAAAGAGACCATGTAGGGCTTAAGCTACACCAACATGGTCCCGGAGGGAAGACCATGTAGGGAATGCTTAAGCTAATACCAAAACCTAACGGGTAAGCTAATACCAGGCTACAGCGAAAATGCTTAACCTGACCTGACGAAGGCTTAAGCGAGCGATTAAGTCAAGAAGCTTGACCATGAAGGCTACAGCTACACCATGTAGGTCTTGCCTTGTCTTGTTTTTTCAACTTTAGCCCAAACCCTACCTGAGACACTTTAGCTTAAGGTTTTACGCTAAAGAAAACCTAAAAGGCCCGGAGGGAAGACCATTAAGGTCTTGCTTAAGCTACACCAACATAGTCCCGGAGGGAAGACCATTACCCACAGGTTTGACCTGAATGGTCTTGTCTTGGAATGCGCTAAAGTTTTCTTTAGCGCCTTCGCTACAGTTTGAAATTTGATCATCTCGGGAAATTCAGTCCATTTTCATTGGCAGTTCCCCCTGCCAAATGAATGAGTTCCGATTTGGACCTTTTCAGTACCTTCTTCGGTCCTTCGTAAGTTAGAAGCTAAAGTCGTAAACAACACGTAAATGCGGAGCACCTTGCAGTTCGCTCGCTGCTAACTTCAGTCCAAATGACCGAGCCGAAAACAACACGTATTTTCGATTCACCCAAGTTTCGCTTAGCTCCTAACTTGTTTCGCTGCAACGCTTCGATGCTTGTTGAGCTGCGGGTTCGTTCCTCGGCGGTATTAGCTTCGATTCACCCGCAAAAAGGCTTAGCTTTGCCCCAAGTTTCGCTTAGCTCCGATTCACCCGCAGTTAAGCTTAGCTTCGCCCCATAAGTCCTTCGTAAGGTGTGGGCAGTTCCCCTCCGTAATCTCTCCACCCGCCGCCAGTAGCGAACGATGTTTAATCGCTGTTCCCCTGGGTGGGCTTTCTTTCCCCTGAACATAGCGTATACGGTTTCATCTGAAGACGAATACGGTCCGAACAATGACAAAGGCGAATCAACCCCAAAAAGCTCTTTTCCTACGGGTTAAAGCTCTATATCTCTATCTAACTTTTTCTTAAAGCTCTTAAGCTCTTAATTGAGAGAAAGAAACTTTTCACTCTTAACGACGCATGCCTAAGCCTCATTTGTTTAGTTCGTTCTTAAGCTCTTTTAGGAGTCTTGAGCAAAGTTCACTAGCTAGCTAGCTCTTCTAGGAGTATTGAGCGAAGTTCACGTTCTTTCTTGAGCTCTTCTTTGAGAGACTTGCTTGCTCCGTTCGGCCTAACTCATATGGGGACTACGGGATGGTAAACTCTTCGCTTCGCACTTTTCGTTTACAACTCAGTCAACTTTAGCCCCTGAAAGGTGGGAAACTTTCGCGTAAAACAAGACAAGACAAAACCTTAATGGTCAAACCTTCAGGCCTTAATGGTCAAATCGGGCCTTTTAGGTGTAGCTAATACCTATTGGTTTTACATGGTTTAGCTTAAGCATTCCCAACAAACATGGTCTTCCCTCCGCTTTATGGTCTTCGCTTAAGCCCTACATGGTCTCTTTAGTGCAAGACAAGACCATGTTGGTCAAACCTTCTACATGGTCCTCCCTTTTAGGTTTTCTTTAGCGTAAAACACGGTATTAGCTTAAGCCTTCATCGCTCTTATGCACTTTCGCTTAACGAGCGTTTACGAAAACCTAAAGTAAACGGGCTAAAGAAAACAAGACAAGACCAACACTTCTAAAGAAAACTTCATGAATGGTAATAGCTTCACCCCTCCGCTTTATGGTCTTCTTTAGCGCATTTCCTACATGGTCTTCGCTGTAGATTCACTGTAGCCTTTAGGTGTAGCTTCGCCCCTACATGGTCTTCCCTCTGGCCTTTTAGGTGTAGCGTTTACCGTAAAGGCGCAGCGTCTTCGCTGTTCCAAGACCAACATGGCTTCGCCCCTCCGGGCCAACATGGTCTTCCCTTCACCTTAATGGTTTTGGTTTTCTTTAGCGCATTCCCTCCGTTATCCCTTACGGGAATCGAACCCGTTTCTTCGACATGAAAAGACGATGTCCTAACCACTAGACGAAAGGGACTTGGCAGGATTGTGCTTGACTTGGCTTTCTCCTTCCATAACCGAAACCTAGTGTTGAACCAACTCTACACCCAACCAGATCTTATGGAAGTTGAAGCACTACGATCTGTAGTACCTCCTCTGTTGTTCCCCGGTTCCCCCTTCCCATTTCCTATATGAGAGACATAGCCCTTACAAGAAAACTCCATATACGAGCCGGAAAGGCCTAGATGACTCTGAAGGCCATGTCTTCAGAGAAGTTTTTGGAATGCGCTTGTTCGATCCGTGGATAGAGTTATTTATGCCACGCCATGCGCAGAGAATGTCGTCGAGATTTTCTCTCCTCTCTCACTTGTGAAGGCCTACAAAAAACATATTTGGTGAAGGTAGCCGGAATTCCCCGAGAAGTCCAGGATGCATCAAGGATGTCAAAGGAAGCTCACATACAAAGTTTCAAAGAAATCAAGAAAGTCCATGGTAGCGGTCAAAGCTGGTCAAAGTTGGGAAATTAGGGCAAAAATTTCATTGTCACCAAATTAGATGAAAATTCATATACTTGTAAAGATTGTCAAAGGCAGTCTATAGCCCAAATTTCAGCAGAAAATGGATTTTGTAGCACATTGATATGTTATGTTCATTTTGTAAAAATGTAATTTTTCTAGTTTGACCCTACAAATTCTTGTATAGAAATTTATGTTAGCCATATGGTTTGGCATGTATAAAGATCATATGTGGCTACATATTTGTACAAATTTTCAAGGCTATCAGAGCTTCCTAGACACCTTAATGCCACCTTGCAAGCTTCCAAATGTAGTCAAACTTGTACAAGGGAGATTCAGATGGGAGTTTTTTCTGCATATTCCTGAAGGAGATCTTTGGAAACATAGTCCTACAAAGTTTCATCTTCATCAAAGCCTATTTGGAGGGTCAAAGAGTACAAAGTCCAGTTTTCAAGATCACCGCAGTTTTCTAGTTTAAGCAAATTGAAGGGTTGAAGGGCCACCACATGGCGAAAGCTGATTGAGCCATGTTGTACGATCAAGATGAGCTCATATTCAAGGGTGGAGATGCACTTATGCTTAAAGCAAGGAGGATCCACGAGTTTTTCCATAAAAGAAGATTTTTTTGACAATCAAAGATCAATAATGCAGCTTTTCTTCAAAAAAAGTGGCTTATCTTATCCAAACTGATGTCTGCACTGATCCGACGGTCCAGATCATCCCCAGATCCAATGGTGGAGAATGAAGGCGCCTAAATTTCACTCCTTTACACTAGATTTGATAGAAAGAACAATTCCAAGCCATTGATTTGATTAATCAAATGGTTGTAATCGAAAGTAGTGATCCTAGAGTTGAGAGTTGATTTCTCTAGATCCAAGGGCCCAAATTCATTCAAAAAAATATATAAACCCCCCTCCAAACTCCTAGAGCATCATTGTTAGGCATCCATAGGGCTCTTTCTAGCTTACGGTTTCCTTGAGACGATCACCCTCGGTTGAGCGAGTGAGGATCCAAGGTGAGCTAGTATGAGTATAGTACCTAGTTTCAAATTTAAGTTAGAACTCCAATCTAGGATAGGCTCTTGAAACCAGCATCTCTATCTTGACTCACCCTCGGTGGAGTGTGTGAGTGAGTTAGAGCTGGTTTTAATGAGTCTTAGACTTCTTTAGTTAGACGTTACGAGCCTAGACATACATAGGGTCATTGAAGTGGAACTCACCTTCTTACGTGTGACATTCAGTTGAACTGTCATGGTTTGAGGGTCGGAACCACCTTTGATCAGTAGACTGCCTAGCTTGACGTACCACGACGACCTTATACATGTATCTTAATTCAAATCCTTTTAATTCATGTCACTTGTCACTTGTCTCTTGTCTCCTCTCTCAGTCTCTTAAGTATTTTTACATGTCTTCTATTTCTTCTATGTGTGAGAAGGCTCCGCAGTATTGCGTTGAACCAGTGAGGATGTTTCATTGAGCTTGTGAGTAAACTCATTCATCATAATTCACTTGCATGCATATAATCCATACATACCCATACATATTGATTAGTTTTTGAAAGTGTATAAGAAGCTCCAATATTGGACCATTCTTCCTTTTGAAACTGATTTATGTGTAAGGCTTCCATCTATTCTCATCATGCATACATATCATCCAAAGAAGACTATGCATATGGATTGGAATTAGGAAGTGTTTAAGAAGCTCCTTCAATGGACCATTCTTCCTTCCAAATTTCATTCGTATGTATGGTTCTCTTTCATTCTTATCATTCATGTTCATAAATCTAACTTGCACTCCTACATTCCCATTCCCATAATCATTTCAACATCTCTATCTTCTCTGTACTCAACATTAATTTCACTTTCATGTCCTTAAACCTTCCAACATTCATTAGCTTCATACACCCTGTGTGTGCCACGACTGGACCCAATCCACCCGGATTGCGATCACCTCCACATTTGAACCTGACGTGAAATGCTTCGTGGCTTTTGCTTCTGATCTTGTTGGGAGGTTGTGATCCATATCCTTTGTTTCATATTTTTTATCCTCATCATATCATCATCATCAGTCTTGAGTATTGCACTGGATTTCTCACAGTATCGTGCACATCTTCGTCGTGAAGTAAACGCATTTGTGAGAGATCTAGAGCATCGTGCATCACTTGCTTATTCACATAAGATGGAGGAAGGATTCAAATCCCTTATTGTTGAGAAACAAGGCCAAAGAATAGTCTCTTCTATGTTGATAGAGAAGGGAAAATTCAATGGCATCAACATCACAAGCTACTTAGATTTGTTTGAAGAGCAAGCTATGATTTTTAGTATTCCCGAAGATCTTTTGATATCATTCTTTGAACGAATTGTTGATAGCTCTATCATAAACCGTGTCACTCAATATGATAGTCTTCATTGGAGTGATTTTAGAAAGGAGATGCTCAAAGAATTCTATCTTGAAGATTATAGCCAACATAATCGAGATGGATTCTTACGATGGGTCAATTCTCCAAAGCCTAGTAGCTCTATTACTCACTTACAAAATGAGTATATTAGACGCTATGAACAACTTCCTAATGAGGATAAGATAACTTTGGAACCTGATCTTGTGATCAATTTTCTTAAGCTTCTTCATCCTGAAACTCGTAGGAAAGTTGAACGGCGATTAGAAGAGTCGGATAAGCGCTATGGTCTTACTGACAATTGGCAAAAAGTGCGTAAAGTAGTAGAGGCTGTAGCCCATAGACATCAAAGACGATCCATGCTTTATGAGCAAACTAGTCTTCCTCAAGCTAGCCTTCCACAAACTAAGGAGCAAGTTAGAGAACAATCCCATGCTATGCTTTTTGACTCTACTCCTATTTCTCAAATGATGGAGCCTACTCAAGGTTTTAAAGTAGAGCCAAATAAAAGTGTAGTTGAACAATCTCAAGTGAAAATTCTCACTAAGCAAATGGAAAGTCTTATTGCTACACAATCCAATTTGGCCAAGACAATAGATGCTTTACAATCTAATTACACCAAAACTTTCCAAAATCAAATGAGCCCAATGTCTTTTCAAGAGCCTAATCAACATGTTATAGCTACCAATCAAAATCCACAAGTAGCTCCTACTCAAGCATATCAAGTTCCTCCAATGCATAATCCTTCAATGCAAAATCCGCATCCTCATGTGCAAAATCCTCAAATGTATCAAAACATGTATCCTCCAGCTTCACAAATAGCTTTTCAAAATCCTCAAAATCAAAATTTTCAAAATCATCAACCGTATAATATGGAAGCTCCTCTTGCACCTCAAGTACCACATGTTGCTCCCCAAGCTCCTCAAATCCCCAAGATTCCACATATTCCATGGAATCTTCGTCCTATACCAGTTCCAAAGGCTCACTTACCTGAGCTAATGAAACTACTTAAGGAGAAGATAAACATGAGAATTTTAGAGCCATCTTTTGCACCTTACTCAAATCGATGGTTCACTGTGCCTAAGAAGAATGGGAAACTACGTTTTATTCAAGATCTCCAACCCGTCAATAAAGTCACCATAAGGAATGTAGGAACAAGACCCATTGTAGATGAGTTTGCTAAATCATTTTCAGGACATTCTATCTATTCAATGGGTGATTTATATTCTGGATATGACCGATTCCAATTAGCAATTGATAGTCGCAACATAACCACAATGAAAACTCCTTTAGGCTTAGTGCGAATGTGTACTTTACCTCAAGGAGCGACTAATTCTGTGGCTCATATGATGAGTGCTATGAATATGGTCTTACATGATTTTATCCCTCGTATAACTATGCCATTCATTGATGACATTCCAATTAAAGGGAGTGAGGAACGTGTAAAGGACATTACTTTAGATTCATCTGGATGTCGTAAATTTGTTCTTGACCATATCTCTGATTGTGAAAGAATATTTCAACGATTTGAAGAGGTAGGTCTCACATTTTCCATAGAAAAATCTTTTTTTGGTGTCAACGAGGTTCTTATTGTTGGACATTTATGTGGCCATTATGGTCGAAAGCCATACCCACAAAAAGTTGATGCCATTAGCAAGATTTCTGAAACATGTAACAATGTGAGTGAGGTACGTAGATTTCTTGGTGCTTGCATCTTTTATGTTATTTGGATCCCACACTTTGCTCATGTTGCTGATTGTCTCTATGACTTGTTGAGGAAGAAACAAAAATTTATTTGGACTGACAAACACACTCAAGCTATGCGTAAATTGAAGAAATTATTGCTTGAAGCTCCCATCCTTAAGCGTGTAGACTATTTTGCTAACAAACCTATTATATTGACTGTTGATACTAGTCCTATTGGTATAGGTTGGGTCATAAGTCAAGACGATAGTGAAGGGAATAGATATGCAATTAGGTTTGGTGCCAAAATTCTACATGAAACACAACGAAAATATCCACAGATCAAACGAGAACTATGGGGTATGGTAACAGCTTTGAAAACAGACAAAGAATATTTCATTGGTGCAAATGTCAACGTTGAGACTGATCATAATAGAGTGCTAAACTAGAGTGATTTAGAACACCTCTGTAATCAACAGTAGCTCAGCCTTATTAACGTCGCCTTAACTGTGTTATCCTGCGACACAAGTTCCACCGGAACTTCACTATACTGTCACTGGACAGACACCGTAATCGTACCGGAACTTCACCGAAATGAACTTCTACTTTGGTTATAATTACTTCAAGTGAACATACAAGAAGTAAGAAAGTGATTCGTGAGCTTTCTCCACTTAATGAACTCTTCTGAAAGTTTAAGGAAAAACTTCACAGTTCTAAAGTGCTACCTTCCGGTTAAATTTTGTACTGTATGCACATCTCCTTTCACCGGAAACTGTGATCAGCTTAAAGTAGAGACGTCTAGCTACAAGATGAGCTATCTCTCATACAAAGCTTCGAATTCTGCTACAAGTTATACTTCGTTGTTCTACCGGAAACTCTTGTCTCTGAGAAACTGTAACTGACAGGAAATTACTGAAATATGTTTACTGAGTAAACTGTTATTCACCGAAACATGCGTTTACAGAGAAGGTACTGAAGCACGTTTAGTAACGAGTCATGACAGTTAACAATAAACGAAAAACTTCCTACCGTAACACGAAATAGCTTCAGATTCTTCACAGGTAAAGATTACGCGCAGACATCCACATGAACATGTGTTTTCGATTAGAGAAGATGTGTACAAGTAAGCTTGGCCTCTTCTTGCTCAAGCTACAGAAACTCTCCTACAGTGAGTAGTTTCTTATTACCATCTCTCTTCAGATGAAAAGACCCGACACTTCAGGCTTGTGTTATTCATCTGTACATACGCGATCTATGGCATCTTCTGAGAACTTCTAACTCTTTCTTCACTCATACGTGCATCTCACACGCATCATCTCTCTCTTTCTGTTCTCCGCTCAGTTCTTCAAATTTTGCTGTATATATATACACTTTCTTTTGGCGCTCCTCTGCGTTGTCACTCTTCAATTCACGTTATGCGCGCCTTATGCGCCCGCCGCGGTTAATTGCTCTGTTATGCGCACACCGTGCACTAACTTCGCATACTGTACACCTGTGCACTGATTTTCCAGAAGATTCTGTTTCTCTCTTTGTCTGTTGCGTCAAATTCGTGAGTGTTTCCTTAACAGCTCCCCTTCAATCACTAATTTGACATCTTCCGGTCTTTCATATATCTTTCTTTCTTTTATTCCTGCCATCTCTTTGAATCTGTTTGTCTTCGTTCCATCCAAGCTCTTAGTCAGAATATCTGCAATCTGATCTTTCGTAGGAGTGTAGACTATTTCTATCTCTTTCTCCATTACTTTTTCCCTTAGGAAATGATACTGAATCTCTATGTGTTTTGTTCTTGCGTGAAACACAGGATTCGCTGCAAGATACAACGAGCTCATATTATCTCCATGTATGATCGGTATACTTTGATCTATACCCATGCTTTTAAGTAAAGTCTGCATCCATATTACTTCTTTTGCTGCTTCTACCAGTCCTTTGTATTCTGCTTCTGTTGACGATAAAGCTACTGTGTGTTGCTTCTTCGAACACCAGCTTACCAGCTTATCTCCTAGGTATATCATATACCCGTGCGTTGATCTTCGGTCATCTTGACTTCCTGCCCAATCTGAGTCACTATATGCTCTGAGCTTTATATCTGACGTAAAAGGATAATATAATCCTTCCTTTATAGTTCTTTTGATATATCTGAGAACTCTTTGTCCTGCAGCCGAGTGTTGCTCTGTCGGACAATGCATAAACTGTGAGAGAACTCCCACCGGAAAACTGAGATCCGGTCTTGTTAGCGTAGCATATATTAAGCTTCCTACTAACGATTGGTACTTCTTCATATCTTTAAACTCTGTTCCATCATATTTACTAAGTTTATGGTTTACTTCAAGCGGTGTTGAAGCTTCTATGCAATTTTCCATGTTGAACTTCTTCAGTAAGTTCAGGAGATACCTTTCTTGTGTGACATATACACCATGATCTGTATATGTGATTTCCATACCTAGAAAGTATGATAACTTTCCCAGGTCACTGATCTTGAATTCCTTTTCTAGCAATTTCTTTACCTCTGTGATTCCTGTATCTGAGGTACCTGTAATTATTATGTCATCTACATAAATACAAATGTAGATCATTCCTTCTTCTGTCCTTTTGATGAGTAGACTTGCATCTGCCTTCGAACTTTGGTATCCAAGTTCATTGAGATACTTCACAAGTCTGTAGTTCCAAGCTCTTGGAGCTTGCTTCAGTCCATAAAGTGCTTTTCTTAACCTGCAAACAAAATTTGGGTATCTGGAACTTGTAAAACCTTCCGGTTGTTCCATATAGACTTCATCTGATATATATCCATTCAGGAATGCATTCTTTATATCTAGCTGACTTAGCTTCCATCCTTTTGATGCTGCTATAGCAATCACTGTTCTTATGGTTGACATCTTTGCCACCGGACTAAACGTCTCGTCATAGTCTATGCCATGCGTCTGAGCATAGCCCTTGATAACCAGTCTCGCTTTATGTCTGGCTATCCTTCTGTCTGCAAGTTTCTTTATTTTGAACACCCATTTATTTCCAATTACTTTCTTACCGTTCGGTTTAGGAACAAGCTCCCATGTCTTGTTTTCTTCCAGTGCGGTGAGTTCTTCCTCCATTGCTTCTTGCCATTGCTTCTTGCCTTTGGCTTCATCATAGCTCTGAGGCTCATCCTCTTCTTTAACCATATATGCATAATCTTGTTGAGTTAAATACGAAGTATCATACGAGTATCTTTCCGGTTGTCTTCTTACTCTGTTTGACCTTCTTAGTTCATATTCTTCGTGTGTGTCTGGGTACCCGTCTTCATCTTCGTTCCTTATACCTGTTCTGGTCCTGGACGTACTTGCCTCGTCTTCTTTGTTTACTTGTAGGATTGTTTTACCTTTCTCTCTTCTTTTTATCTCTTCTTCAAATTCTTCAGCTGTATGACTCTGATCTGCATACCAGCTTTTCTGTTCATCAAATGTTACATCCCTGGAAACAGTAAAATGTTTGGTTAGAGGGCTCCATAATCTATAACCCATTTGCTTTTCATCATATCCGACGAATACATATTTTTCTGCTTTCGGTTCAAGCTTATGTCTGAGTTGAGACGGTACATAAGCATATGCTACTGATCCAAACACTTTGCAGTGATCAAGTGTTGGCTTCTTTCCCCACCAAGCTTCATAAGGGGTCATTCCTTCTAAGGCTGTACATGGTAATCTGTTTACCAAGTATGTTGCTGTGTTTACGGCTTCAGCCCAAAGATAATCTGGGCAATTTTTTTCTTTTAGCATAGCTCGTGCAAACTCGACTAGAGTTCGGTTTCTCCTTTCTGCTACACCATTTCTTTGTGGTGTATATCTGCAGGTTATTTCTCTCTTAATACCTGCATTCCAAAGATAGTCATTGAATTCTCGGGAGAAGTATTCTCCCCCTCCATCAGACCTCAGTCTTTTAAGTTTTCGTCCGGTAAGCCTTTCAGCATATGCATGAAAATGCCTGAAGGCTCCAAACACTTCTGACTTTTCCTTCAAAACATAAAGAGTTATCCACCTTGTTGCATCATCAATGAATAAAACATAGTACCTTGATCCGCTGATTGATCCTTCTTTCGTTGGTCCCCATACATCTGTATGTATGAGTTCCAGCACATTGTCATGTTTGAATCCTTTCTTCTGGAAAGGTAACCTGTGGGCTTTTGCCATCTGATAGGCTTCGCATTTGTGAATCATATGTTGGTTCTGTACGTTCGGTAATCCCAGTACAGACTGATTCGCTATCATAGCTTTGATTCCTTTTTCGTGAAAATGACCTAATCTCTTGTGCCAGAGATCAAGTTCTGTAATTACCTTTTCATCATGTGTGAGCAGCGCTTGGCCAATGTTCCCTTGTACTCTTAACGTAAAGAGTCTTCCTTCTTTCTTACCAGAGACGATCTGATAATATCCGTTCTTGGGATCTTCTACAAATACGCCTTTGTTTGTAAATCTGACCTGAAAACCTTTTTCAACTATCTGTCCCACACTGATAAGATTTTTCGGTATTGTTGGAACATACAAAACATTAGTTAGCAAATCTGCTCCACTCTTGCATTTCACTTTTCCGATTGATTGTACTTTGTGTCTTGTATTGTCACCTGTTTGAACAGTGTGACTAGAACTACCTTTCTCTAGTTCTGACATTAGTTCTATGTTTCCTGACAAGTGATTTGAACATCCAGAGTCAATGTAAAATACCTTTAGGTCTTCATTTTCTGATGTGCTGATAGAGTTCATCATCAACGATGTATGATTTTCATTCTGTGTGTCATTTGCGTAGTTGTTGTAGGTGGTGTTGTAGGATTGGCTCTGTCCCCAACTTCTCACTCCACCTCTACCATAGCCTCCTCTTTGGTTTTGTCTTCCTCTTTGAGCATTGCTCTGATTTCTTCCGCTACTGCCTCTGCTATTGTTGTTTTGATTTTGATTTGATCCTTGTTGATTGTGCCAACAGTCATGCGCCAGGTGGTTACTTAGTCCACAAATCCAGCAAGCTTTCTTGGTGGTATTCTGGCGGCTTCTTCCTCTTGCTCTTCCTCTGCCAGTGCCTTTACCTCTTGCGTAATAGGCCTGAGAGCTCGACTCTTCTTCGTCTTTTGACTTTCCTTTGTCTTTCTTCTTGTTCTTCATGTACATTGCAGAGCTATGTCCTTTGTCTGCGTCTCCTTTCAGGTCTTGCTCATATGTGAGCATCAAACCAAGCAGCTGATTTAAATCTGGTACAAAATGATTTAAGGAGAGTTCAGTTGATAGTACGAAAGGTTTCCACCTTTCATCTCCTCTCAAACCTGTGAGCACTTGCGCTATCAATCTATGATCTTCGACTTCTTCATTTATGGATCCTAGACTATCTGCTAGATCCTTCATTTTAGTGACGTAGTCACTGATGCCTTGACTCGACTTCTTTTTGAATGTCATAAATTCGGACCATAAGCTAGCCTTCCTGGCTTTCGTAGTATTTTGGAAATGATCTTCCAATGCACTCCATATGTCCTCTGCTTTCTCCAGACCTCTAATGTGCGGTAGCAGATGATCTGAAATAGTGTTGTAGATGTAGGCTCTTGCTGTTGCATCTTTCTTTTTCCACAGCTTCAAAGCTTCTATCTCTTCCTTTTCTGGTTGGCTATCATCTTCAAAGGTCGGCTTCTTTTCTTCTCCGGTCACGTACACCATTAACTCCTTACTCATAAGTAAGGCTTCCATGCGCATTACCCATGCTGGATAATTATCTCTGTCCAGTTTATCAATTTGGATGTGATCTGCCATGATAGGGAATGCTCTAGGCTCTTATACCAATTCTTGGGAAACTAACCTGCTCTGATACCAATTGTTGGCGAAAACTTCAGCTCTAATACCACTGGTGCGGAAATACTTTCGCCCTGAAGGTGGATTTCGCGACAAAGCTTGAACTCTGTCAGGCCTGCGGAAATTGTCGTGCCACCATAATAGAGTGCTAAACTAGAGTGATTTAGAACACCTCTGTAATCAACAGTAGCTCAGCCTTATTAACGTCGCCTTAACTGTGTTATCCTGCGACACAAGTTCCACCGGAACTTCACCAGACTGTCACTGGACAGACACCGTAATCGTACCGGAACTTCACCGAAATGAACTTCTACTTTGGTTATAATTACTTCAAGTGAACATACAAGAAGTAAGAAAGTGATTCGTGAGCTTTCTCCACTTAATGAACTCTTCTGAAAGTTTAAGGCTGAAAATGATGCACCAAGCTCAGAGAAAACATCTCTGCAAGCTGACTGAGAAAACTGAGAGTAATGGTAGTGAGTAGTACACTTCACAAGAACATGGAAAGATGAAACCAAATAATCATGAAAATGAAAGTATATTTCTTGTACAATACAATGACTTACTGATACATATGTGTGCCTTGTAATCACACCTTGATATGGCATAAAGCTCAGCTCTTGAAGGTCTTCACATAGGTCTCTCTAACCACGACTAAAACTGCCATCTATTTATAGTTGAGTTTGGGAGGCTAACTTCCCTCAATCACTCTCCAATCAATCAATGATTGATTTGATTCTCTACCTACCACAAATCACGAATTCGTGGCTCCTCTTTCCCTTTTTGATCATGTGGACTCAACCACTTAAGATTCTCTTACTTTTACATTAAGTAAACTCTTCAAAAGTTACAAGAGGTAGTTCACAAGTGAACTTTACGTAGTCTTCTTTTTAAAGCTTCTTCTAAGACTTTGTGAGACTCAAGCCAATACTTAGGCTTGTCATAGACTTGCTCCAATAGAAAGTAGTTGCTGATCGTGGAGAGTTAAATGCGAGAGAAGCTAAAGAGTTCTTTGAGCATCACGGTATTCGTTTGTCTCTCACTACTGCATATAATCCAGAGGCCAATGGTAAAATAGAGAGAGGGCATCCACCTATTGTGAAAGCCATATCTAAAGCATGTAACGGTGACATCAAACAATGGCCTAGATTCTTACCTTTTGCACTTTGGGCAAATAGAATGACGTGCACACGCACTACTGGGTATATGCCTGTTGAACTCATGTATTGTCAAAAACTATTGTTTCCAATTCAGTCTCATATTTCTGCATGGTCAAATTTGCCTTGGTCTGAAAACATGTCTACTGATGATTTTTGAGTTTGCGCATTAAACAGTTAGAACAAGGTAAATTAAGACTTGATGATGCCGTTGAAAAATTAAGAGAATCTAGAATGAAGAACAAGCATTATTTTGATAAAACTCATCGATTGCATCCTAAGCCAATTGAAGTAGGGGATTGGGTGCTCATTTATGATAGTACATTTGACTCTCAATATGATGCACGCAAAAAGCTCACTCAACGATGGTTTGGGCCATACATTGTATCAAAAGTCAACAACAATGGTACGTATGCTCTTTGTGAATTAAATGGTGTTGCACTAAAAACTTTGATTGCAGGTAAAAGGATAAAGCTATTCAAGAAGCGTGATAATGACGAGTACATTTTGGATGAGGACATTGAAGAAGATGACAACAATGAGGCCGATTCATAAACAAGAGTATCCATGTTATAAAAAATAAAAATATAAATAAAAAAAGGAAAAAAATTAAAAAAACATATAAAAATATCATTAATTTTTCAAGTTCATGTTGCTTTGTTTTTTTTCAAGTTCATTCTATTTTTTTTTTCTTCCATGCTTGTTTCATGCATGTTTTTTTTCAGTCTTTGCATTGCATTGCATATCCACATCACTTGAGTAAAAAAGGGCAAATGATGATTTATCTACTTGTGTAAAATTATATCTTAAGAAGTAATTTATCTACTAAGAAATTGATTATAATCTAGGATTGTGGAAAGATAGGGCATGTAGATTTGGAGGTTTATTCTGGTGACATGACTTTCATATATAAACATGCATATGTATCTTGTATCGAAAGCATAATTGTTGAAATCCTAGCTCCTGCTATCACATGTTTCTACATCCTTAGTCCATCTCACAACACTTGTATCGGAGTTTAAACGACTGTTCTCCGTCATCAAAAATGGTTGTACCTTGTATCGGGGTTTAATTTTTCCTCGTCAGAAAAAAAAAACTACATGTTACCAAGAAGTTTACACTTTCTTCCACGCCAAAAAAGTGATCGTAACCATAAAGTTGCCGAATCATCATCATCATCAAAAAAAAAAAAAGAGCAAGCCAAAGGAGGATAAAGAGGCATAGTAGAATAAATCACGGGCTATATAGGTAGATTTATGCATTACTGGAGTTTAGTTAGATTTCCTTGCATGTTATTAGAGAAAGAGCATATTCATATTTATGTAGGAAAGGAGTTGATCTAAAATAAGCTAAAGATGAAAGATGTCTCTTGAAAATCCTAAATCTTTGTTTAATCATATTTAAGGTAGATTGCTTTATGAAAAAGGTACAAAATTTTCTTCAAGATGAGAGGAACTGATGCTTAAAACGACTCAATACATCCACTTCCACTTCATATTGATGCTTGTTTTTTTTTCTTTCTTGTTGCCAATGTTGCTTGTTCATTTGCATATATGTTGCCTATTTGTTCATGCATATTCATGTTGCCTGTTTCAATTCTTTCTTTCATGCAAATTTTGCTTCATGTCACGTTACCTACTTATTCATGCATATAATCAATTTTCCTTCCATGTTTCTTATGTTGCCTATAAAAGAATTTGATGCTTGGAACGTTTTGTTTTTCACAGATGCTAGAGTGGTGCTTCCGGAGGAATCGCAGGTTTAGTGGGGGCGAATGTCGTCGAGATTTTCTCTCCTCTCTCACTTGTGAAGGCCTACAAAAAACATATTTGGTGAAGGTAGCCGGAATTCCCCGAGAAGTCTAGGATGCATCAAGGATGTCAAAGGAAGCTCACATACAAAGTTTCAAAGAAATCAAGAAAGTCCATGGTAGCGGTCAAAGCTGGTCAAAGTTGGGAAATTAGGGCAAAAATTTCATTGTCACCAAATTAGATGAAAATTCATATACTTGTAAAGATTGTCAAAGGCAGTCTATAGCCCAAATTTCAGCAGAAAATGGATTTTGTAGCACATTGATATGCTATGTTCATTTTGTAAAAATTGTAATTTTTCTAGTTTGACCCTACAAATTCTTGTATAGAAATTTATGTTAGCCATATGGTTTGGCATGTATAAAGATCATATGTGGCTACATATTTGTACAAATTTTCAAGGCTATCAGAGCTTCCTAGACACCTTAATGCCACCTTGCAAGCTTCCAAATGTAGTCAAACTTGTACAAGGGAGATTCAGATGGGAGTTTTTTCTGCATATTCCTGAAGGAGATCTTTGGAAACATAGTCCTACAAAGTTTCATCTTCATCAAAGCCTATTTGGAGGGTCAAAGAGTACGAAGTCCAGTTTTTAGGATCACCGCAGTTTTCTAGTTTAAGAAAATTGAAGGGTTGAAGGGCCACCACATGGCGAAAGCTGATTGAGCCATGTTGTACGATCAAGATGAGCTCATATTCAAGGGTGGAGATGCACTTATGCTTAAAGCAAGGAGGATCCACGAGTTTTTCCATAAAAGAAGATTTTTTTGACAATCAAAGATCAATAATGCAGCTTTTCTTCAAAAAAAGTGGCTTATCTTATCCAAACTGATGTCAGCACTGATCCGACGGTCCAGATCATCCCCAGATCCAATGGTGGAGAATGAAGGTGCCTAAATTTCACTCCTTTACACTAGATTTGATAGAAAGAACAATTCCAAGCCATTGATTTGATTAATCAAATGGTTGTAATCGAAAGTAGTGATCCTAGAGTTGAGAGTTGATTTCTCTAGATCCAAGGGCCCAAATTCATTCAATAAACTATATAAACCCCCCTCCAAACTCCTAGAGCATCATTGTTAGGCATCCATAGGGCTCTTGCTAGCTTACGGTTTCCTTGAGACGATCACCCTCGGTTGAGCGAGTGAGGATCCAAGGTGAGCTAGTATGAGTATAGTACCTAGTTTCAAATTTAAGTTAGAACTCCAATCTAGGATAGGCTCTTGAAACCAGCATCTCTATCTTGACTCACCCTCGGTGGAGCGTGTGAGTGAGTTAGAGCTGGTTTTAATGAGTCTTAGACTTCTTTAGTTAGACGTTACGAGCCTAGACATACATAGGGTCACTGAAGTGGAACTCACCTTCTTACGTGTGACATTCAGTTGAACTGTCATGGTTTGAGGGTCGGAACCACCTTTGATCAGTAGACTGCCTAGCACGACGATCTTATACATGTATCTTAATTCAAATCCTTTTAATTCATGTCACTTGTCACTTGTCTCTTGTCTCCTCTCTCAGTCTCTTAAGTATTTTTACATGTCTTCTATTTCTTCTATGTGTGAGAAGGCTCCGCAGTATTGCGTTGAACCAGTGAGGATGTTTCATTGAGCTTGTGAGTAAACTCTATCATCATAATTCACTTGCATGCATATAATCCATACATACCTATACATATTGATTAGTTTTTGAAAGTGTATAAGAAGCTCCAATATTGGACCATTCTTCCTTTCAAAACTGATTTATGTGTAAGGGTTCTATCTATTCTCGTCATGCATACATATCATCCAAAGAAGACTATGCATATGGATAGGAATTAGGAAGTGTTTAAGAAGCTCCTTCAATGGACCATTCTTCCTTCCGAATTTCATTCGTATGTATGGTTCTCTTTCATTCTATTCATGTTCATAAATCTAACTTGCACTCCTACATTCCCATTCCCATAATCATTTCAACATCTCTCTCTTCTCCGTACTCAACATTAATTTCACTTTCATGTCCTTAAACCTTCCAACATTCATTAGCTTCATACACCCTGTGTGTGCCACGACCGGACCCGATCCACCAGGATTGCGATCACCTCCACAGAAAGATCGTGGACAAAGGACGAAATGCCCAAGCAATAATCGAGGTGACAGGATTCGAGCCTATGGCCCTCTGTAACAGATGCGCTACCAGACTGCACTACACCTCGTGGGCGGGCCCCAGTAATGGTTTACGGGTCGGCGTAAGCGGCATAAGCGATCGATTAGTGCCGCTTGGCTACTTGATCTCTCATCACTCAATCTTAGGGCCGCCTAACTAGAAAGAAAGTCTTATGTCCAGGCAAGTCGGGATTACCAATTACTCAATTCTGCGATGTGGGATTAGGTGTGTGCCGCTAAAGTTAGTGTCTAGCAGCTCTCTATCACCACTAACCCGTTATACCTTTTTGTTGGAGTTCTATTTTCATGTGCTAATCTGTATAGAATGGAGACGGTCAAACTTGAACTGATAACTTCATGCTTGCAAAACATGCGTTCTACCGATTGAACTACGCCCCCGTCCTCGTTGCATGTGCAACACGTATCGTATCATATGGGCAAACAAAAAAAACAAGGCGTATTAGCTAATACTAACAGTAAACGTTTAAGCTAGTACTAAGAGTATTAAGTGTATTAGCTAATACTAATAGTAAACGTAAAAGCAAAAATGTTTACGTTTACTTAAGGCACGTAGCAAACGAAAACCTTTAGGTGCTAAAGTTTACCGTTAGGTGCTAAAGAAAATGCCGTGAAGGTATTAGCTACGCTCCATAAGGTGCTAAAGTTTGTTAGGGAAACGGAAACGGAAACGGTTTGTGCTAAAGTTTCTCGTTACGGTATTAGAGCTATGCGAATACCTTTACGGTAAATGTAAACTATCGCTCCTTTACGGTATTATCTGTTATAGTGTTGTAAACGGGCTTCGTTTACTAACGTTTTTGTTCAAGCTAATACGTGTTGTTTTTGGGCTAATACGCTAGTCAATCAACTATTAAGCTAATACGTTAAGTAAACGTTTACAACACAGTAAACACATACGTTTAAGCTAATATGTTAGTCAACGTAGAAGCGAAACAAACAGGTATTATGAAAAACAAGATAGACTACCGGAAAAGGTGAAGAGATACGAGAGCAAACAACCCTAACGGAAAAGAGCCACGTTGGTTGACCGTTGATTCACCTTTGCTAGCCTTTCCAATCAGAGCTAATCGCTTTTAAGCCAGTTTAGCTTAGCAAAACCTTTAGCACAAAACCTAACTAACCGGTAAACTTTAGCGCATTCCAAGACAAGACCTTAATGGTCAAAGCTTTGGGTAATGGTCTTCCCTCCTTGCCAGGGTATTAGCTAAGCACAAAACCTAATAGGGTATTAGCTAAGCGCTTAGTTTATCTTATGGAGCTAAAGAACGGGAAACATTTTCTTTAGCACCTTTCTTAGGCTTAAGCTAATACTGGGAATGCGCCGTTTGCTTCGCCCCAGGCTACAACGTTTTCTTTAGCGTAAAACCTAACCTAAAGAAAACCGGGGTTTGGGGCTAAAGAAAACAAAACCTAAACGTAGAAGCTAATACCTATTGGGGCGAAGCTACACCATCCAGTCAAGAAGCAAAACCATTCAGTCAAGAAGCAAAAGCATTTAGTCAAGAAGCAAAACCATTCAGTCAAGAAGCTTGACCATGTAGAAGGGGCAAAGCCGTGTTGGTCTTGTCTTGTCTTGTCTTGCTACAACTCGCTTAACTTTTAGGTTTTGTTTTCTTTAGCGCATTCCCTTTCTTAGGCAAGTTTCCTATTGGTTTTGCGCCAAAGAAAACAAAACAAGACCATGTAGTAAAGAAGGGAAGCTTTTAGGTAAACGCTATTCCAAGACCAACATGGTCTCTTTAGCTTCACCAACATGGCTCTTTAGCTCAAGACCAACATGGTGTAGCTGTAGCTTCACCTAGATGGTGTAGCTGTAGGCAAAACCTACATGGTGTAGCTGTACCAACATGGTGTAGCTGTAGCAAGACAAGACCTACATGGTCAAGCTTCTTTACTACATGGTGTAGCTGTAGCCTTTACTTCATGGTAATATTAAGCAAAACCAACATGGTAATATTAAGCAAAACCTTAACGGGCTAAAGTTGACCGCTTCGCCCCTAAAGGTAAACGCTACACCTAAAGGCGAGGGAAGACCATTACCCGAAGGGACATTCTCGTCTTGTCTTGCTACAGCGTAAACGCTACAACGTTTTCTTTAGCCCGATAGGTATAGGTTTCTTTAGCGCAAGAGCTAAAGAAAACCAAAACCGTTATGGGCTTAAGTTGACCGATTAGGCTACAACATTTTCTTTAGCCTGTTAAGGCGCTATGCGAGGTATTAGCTCCAAGTTTAGCTTAGCTTCTAACTTGGTGGACAACCTACAGGTTATCGGGTGCTGATTCAATGTTGGGTAAGGCGCCAAAAGCGTAAGAAAGAAATTTGATCATCCCAGGTTTTCTTCTTCCGTGAACCATTTTTGAAGTAATGGGGTTTCTTCAATAATGGAGATGCCATAAAGTGCGGATCAATATCCATAATACAAAGATCAAAATAATGATTAAGAAGATCGGAATATCGTGATGCGGGTCAATTATTCCTTACATCATAGATATGGCTATGTCCTAAAATCCCAATTACCAAGGTTCCGCGGCGTCACGAGAAGCAATTAGAACAAATAGCTACCAAAAAGAAAGGGGTTCTTGAAATCGAAACCATTCCCCGCAAAACAAACTACAGAGCTTCGCTGTAGGGTTAACAGCTAAGCGAAGTTTGTTTGTTTAGAATTGTAGGTGCAATGGGCATTTTCATTTTCTAAGAAGCTTTCACCTTCTCACAAGCTCCCATGGATATTAAGAGGAGATCGTTCTCGAAGCACTGAGGATGATCTTGGAAGTGGTTATGAACCGGCATTCAGCAAAATGTAGCACGGGTTCCGATTGAGAAAATCGTGTCGTACTGCACCTAAAGCATACGCACCAAGTTCAAAGCCGCTATATGGGCAATGAAAGGAGGCACAAGCAACTGCTACGACACCATCAATTCGCATATACTACCCGAAATCATGGGAAGAAGGATCGGAGACAACAACTCGATGATACTTATCTAAGGAACACTACGCGCGGGCAAATGCAAATTCAACACCGCAACAAAGGCAGCTTGTCGGCAAGGGCCCCGATGAAGGTGGCCCGCAAAAAACAAAGAGATTCTGCAGGTGCAGGGAAATCACATATCCCCGATACTAGCAAGTATCTATTATAATGAGCTCAATTGACGGGTGATAGATAAAATCCGGAGATTTCACCGTGGCGGGGATAGGCCCATAGGATGGGAAACGCGAAGCATTTTCTGGGAAAAAAAGAGCAAGTGGATAAAGCTCACCTTCAGGCTAAAGTATGCTCGGAAAAAGGGACAGGCTTAACTGGTAGCGGAATTGGTTTGTCGTCGAAAAGAGACACCCGCTACCAGAATGAACGACAAGGACTTCCAACGATTAAAACATGTTCGTTACGTAGACAATTCTCTCATCGGAGTTACTGCTCCACTATCAAAGGCAAAGCGATCAGAGGCGAAAATGGCAGAGCTCTCGGGAGAGCGCTCAGAATGGAAGGGAAATACACAAATTACTCATCTGTGCAGCGGAGAATCCCCAGTTTTGGAAACAACCATTAGCCTGAAGGACACTCATATCGAGCGGGGCTCCGAGCAAAGAATCAACTCTATTATATGAAAACCAATAATTGCGTCCATCTTCATGAAAGCTTCTGTAGATAGGGTAATCACTAGACCGTACAAGATACACGTGCCCTCATGAGAGGGGGAATCTGTGACAACACTGAAGGGGAAAAGCCACGACTAAATCATATAGTATTACAACTATGTCATTATGGGCTATTTTCGTTATCATGCTTTCGCAGATAATTGGCTGGATTTCTCGTCACGTCCCGGGCTGTTCATTTACTTGAGTCGTGTATGTACTTTGGCAGCCAGACTGAAGTCCAAGCCCCAGACACTTTCGCAAATATGGTGAGTGCCTAGCAAACATTGTAAATATACCGATCAAAGACAAAGAGTTGTTGGGGATCAACCGCTTATCTAGGCTGCAGAAAATGGTGGTATGGAGCACACTAGAGAGGGCAGTCAGGTTGCATACCTAATACGCAAATGCGAGCAAGGCCAGGAAAGACATCTTAGAGACGTACTTTATACCTTAATAGATGGAAGGTAATCCGCCGAGGTGCGGAGGTCCTTATTTAAAAAAAGGGGGAAAATGCGTGAATGAAAAACGTTGCTAACTTTACAAATGTGGAGCAGTAGTTAATAAGTCGTTCCATCTAACATGTCCGCCCCTCATGAAGGAATGAATAGCTACGTTCACCAAATGACAAAGAAATCACTCCCAAGAATCCTGCTGAAAGTGGTGATTAAGCGAGATCAGCCTTTTCTTAAGATTGAAAACGAGCAAAAATAAATGAAATGAAAAATATTTCCAACGCAAAAGCAACGGAAGGTAGAGAAAACTTTTATTATTGGCTATCCGGTCGAATTACTGTAGCCTGTTTAGTTGTCATTTTTATCATAACCAATGTTTTAATTTTGATTTCGGTGTTGAATTCTCTGTTATTTTGGTATATTCACATGGGAATGGAAGATACCCTGGCAGATCATGTTCACCACGAAGTCATATGAAATCGGATTTCGATTCTCCTTAGAATCTTCCTATTAGTTCTCATCAAAGACTTCCACTTGTTTTTCGCCGCCGCCCTTTAGCAAAAAGAACAGAAAGTAGGTTCAATCAATCAATCTGCGGGGTGGCCTTGCATCGCCCGTTCTCTGTCTTTACACTCAACTCGATGGGGCGAAGCTAATACCGTTTACCCAATAGGAGCGATAGTTTACCGTTTAGGTATTAGAGCGAAAACGCGTAAAACAAAACAAGACAATACCAACATGGTCAAGCTTCTTGACTACATGGTTAAGCTAATACCATGTTAGGCTTAAGCGTAATCGCCTAGCCCCTTCTTGAATTCATCGCCGCTTAAGCTTAACCATAATGGTCTTCTTTCGCTGTAGCAAGACAAGACAAGACCAACATGGTGTAGCTTCTTGACTACATGGTGTAGCTTCTTGACTGAATGGTCTTCCCTTCGGGCCTAACATGGTCAAGCTTCTTGACTGAATGGTAATAGCTTAAGCCTTAAAGGGCTAATACTTAAAGGCTACAACTACACCATGTAGGGAATGCGCTAAAGAGACCATGAAGGTGAAGCTACAACTACACCATGTAGGCTATAGCTTAACCATGTAGTAAAGAAGGGAAGACCATTAAGGTCTTGTCTTGTCTTGCTACAGCTACACCATGTAGTAAAGAAGGGAAGACCATTATGGTCTTGTCTTGCTTAAGCGTTTTCTTTAGCGCTGGCTTAAGCTAATATCTATACCTTTACGGTCAACTTTAGCCCCATAGGTTTTCTTTAGCCCATTTACTTTAGGTAAACTCCCGTTTACCTATCGTTTAAGTTAAGCATTCCAAGACAAGACAAGACCAACATCGCGCTTAAGCCTGGTTTTCTACGCTGTAGCCTTCACCTTTAGGTTAAGCGTTCACCTTAAAGGCCCGGAGGGAAGACCATGTAGGTGAAGCTACAGCTACACCATGTTGGTGAAGGCTTAGCGATAATGTAGGCTACAGCTACACCATGTAGGTCTTGTCTTGCTACAGCGATAATGTAGGCTACAACTACACCATTAAGGTCTTGTCTTGCTACAACGATAATGTAGGCTACAACTACACCATGTTGGTGAAGGCTTAGCTTAACCATGTTGGTCCCGAAGGGAAGACCAACATGGTCTTGTCTTGCTTAAGCGTCTTCTTTAGCGCCATGTCTTCCCTTCTTGACTACATGGTGTAGCTAAGATAGCACCTTTTAGGTTTAGCTAATACCTATTGGGAAGGGAAGACCATTAAGGTGAACTTACAACAGGTTAGCTTAAGCCTAAACGGGCTAATACCGTTTAGGTTTTGGTAAGCGCTTAAGCAAAATAATGGTAATAGCTTAAGCAAGACAAGACCATGTTGGTCAAAGCTTCGGGTAATGGTCTTCCCTCCCCTTTTAGCGTAATAGCTTAAACGATTAGGTAAACGTAAACTAACCTATACCTAAAGGTATTAGCATAGCACGTAAACGGTCAACAGTGAATTGAAGCTTTTACCGTTTACATTTACTTTAATTTTCTAACGTAGTTTACCTTTACAGTATTAGCTTCACCCCTATGGTGCCGTTTACCGGTAACGGAGCTAAGCCGCAGCACCCCATAAGTAAACGTTTTCGATGAAGCTAATACCGTAGGGGCGTAGCGTTTACCTTATGGAGCTTACTAATACTGAGTTGTAAAGGTAAACGGTCAACGGTGAATCGGAGCTAATACCAAAAACGAAAACTTATGGGGCGAAGCTTAGCTCCTAACGGGCTAAAGAAAACGATGTAGCAAGACAAGAACATGTTGGTCAAACCTTCTACATGGTCTTTCCTCCTTGCCCTTCATGGTTTTCTTTACGATAGGTGCTATGCAAGCGATTAAGCTATTACGCTGCGCGTAAAACCTATACGGGTAAGCTAATACCTATACCTTTACGGTCAACTTTAGCCCTGTTTTACGCGTAAGTTTCGCTTAAGCCCTTTAGGTGCTAAAGAAAACGCTGTAGCAAGACAAGATCAACATGGTCAAGCTTCTTGACTACATGATGTAGCTGTAGCATTTGCTGTAGCCTTCATGGTTTTGCTTAAGCCTTCATGGTAATAGCTCGCTTAAGCATTCCCTTTAGGCAATATTAAGCATTCCCTTTAGGTAATATTAAGCATTCCCTTTAGGTAATAGCTTAAGCATTCCCTTTAGGTAATAGCTTAAGCATTCCCTTTAGGTAATAGCTCACTGTAGCAAGACAAGACCATGTGGGTCAAGCTTCTTGACTACATGGTGTAGCTGTAGCTTAACCAACATGGTAATATTAAGCAAGACAAGACAAGACAAGACCAACATGGCTTCGCCCCTTCGTTCGGGCCAACATGGTTTTGCTTCTTGACTGAATCGCTTCTAAAGAAAACGGTAATAGCTTCACCCCTTCTTGACTGAATGGCTCTTTAGCTCAAGACCATGTTGGTCTTCCCTCCTTGACTTTACAACATGGTTTTCTTTAGCCCGATAGGCTTAAGCGGTTAAGCGAAAACCGATAGGCTTAAGCGGTTAAGCTAATACCTATTGGGAATCGGGCGAACGCTCGTTTACCGTTACGGTTTTCTAAGCGCCCATTAAGGTTTGGTGGCGTTTTCTTTTCTTTAGTGCTTTCCCTACCCGAGAAACGCTACGCGCCCTATGGAGCAATAGTTTACGTTTACCTATACATGCTATGCTAATATTTAGGTAAACGTAGTTCGTTAATACCTATACCTAAAGGTATTAGCTCCTACCATAAGGTATAGGTATTAGCTACACTCCATAAGGCCCGATTAGGCTTAAGCGGTTAGGGGCGTTAGTTTACATTTACCTAATCGGGACTGACTCCAAAAGTAAACGTAGTTCGCTTGCATAGCACCTTAAGTAAACTAAGCGCTAACCCTAATACCTATCGGTATTAGCTTAACCATTTACTTAAGGGTATTAGCTAAGCACGCATAGCGCTTTAGGTATTAGCTTAAGCCTGCCTAACAGTAAACGTTTTGCGCTAAAGTTTTTGCTTAACCTTAACGGTAAACTAACCCGCCGTTTTCCTTAACGATTAAGTGTTTACTAATACCTTTATGGTATTAGCTCCGATTCACCATTTACAACACGTATTAGCATTTACCTAACGTAGATAGAAAACATGTTGTTTTCGATTAAGCGTTTACTTTTACTTAGGTGTTATGCGAGCGCACCTATTGGCGCGTAGCGTTTAGTTTACCTTTAGGTGAACGGTAGGTATTAGCTTCGATTCACCGTTTACAACACGTATTAGCTTGAACGCTACGTGCCTAACGTGGATAGAAAACCGTTCACTTATGGTGCTTAGCTAATACCCTAAAGCGAGCTTAGCTAATACCCTAACGCTTGTGAGTGATAGAAAACTAAAGTAAACATAATAGCTTAATCGTTAGGTAAACGTAAATGTGGTTTAGAAAACGTTCTTATGGAGCTATGCTAATATCGTTAAGGACCTAACCCATTTACCTAAACGTTTAAGCTATTACGCTGTAGCCAGCACTAAAGAAAACGCTGTAGCAAGACCAACATGGTGTAGCTACGCTCCTTTACTTTAGGTATTAGCTTCTATGTTTAGGGAATGAAAGAAAACCATATAGGTTTTGGTTTTCACTTAAACGTTTAGGTATTAGTGCTTAGCTAATACCCTGGCTAAAGTTGATCGCTTTGCCCCTAAAGGTAAACGGTAAACACATAGCACCATTAGGGTCGCTCCTTTACGGTAAACGCAAAAACGTTTACGTTTACAACTCAGTCAACTATCTACAACTAAGTCAACTTTAGCTCCATAAGGTCAACTTTAGCCCCATAGGTAAACATTTTCCCGTTTACTAACGGTATTAGCTTAATCGCCTTTAGGTAAACACTTAATCCTTTAGGTCCCGGGAGTTTACCATTAGGTTTTGGTATTAGCTAAGCACATTGACTGTTAGTATTAGCTTGCATAGCACCTTTATGGTAAACGCTACGAACCTTTATGGTTTTCTAAATCGTTTACTAACGGTATTAGCTTAATCACCTTTAGGTAAACACTTAATCCTTTAGGTCAATTCGCTTATATGTTTACTGTTAGTATTAGCTTGCATAGCACCTTTATGGTATTAGCACGCATAGCACCTGGGCTTACTACTCCTCGAATAACCTAGACTGATGAGGCAGACTAGGGAAAATAGGATAGGATTGGGGGTTGGACCTAAAAGTTAGCTGACTCCATGGCCAAACTGTCACCAAAGCGTAAGAGTCAAAGCAAGTACTTTCTCGCCGCTCGCCGCCGGCCACCTCGACAAAGGGGCTTGGAGAAAGAATTGGAATTTGGTTGGGGGGTCAAACTTGGTAAGATCATGCCTCACTGCTTAGTGAGATGTTCCCATCTTGATCTCTTTTTTACTTTCCAGCGGCGTTTTACCACCAAACTTTTGCGAGTGCTGAATGAGTAAGCACTCTTTGCCGTTTTCGACTTACAGCCACTCCTTTATCTGTCTTCCCGTAATCGAATTAGCTCTTCCAGAAAAGGCAGTACCTTACGTGACATTTCGATCGGGCACTAGTAATTATTTTGTTTACTGTTTGTTTTCTAAACGTTTACTTGTTTTTTCGGGGTGAGATACTCTTTCCTTTGAAAAGAACACGTATTAGCATAGCACCTTTCTCCGCCGTATCGGCTAGGCCCCAAGGCATATTATTAATGAAAGATTGCCCGCAGCTGTATGTAACCCTCTCGGCATAGGCCTTACGCTTGAGAGAGAGCTTCGGTACATCTCTTTGGGGGGGTGAGTCCGTAAACCTTAATGTAGTTAGTTGACTGTAAAGGTATAGGCGCTTAGTTTACTGTAACGATATTAGTGCTAAAGAGAACCGTTATGCGCTAAAGATTAAGCTATTACGTTTACAACACGTAAACTTTAGCTCCATAAGGTAAACGGGTAAGAAAACTTTAGCAGAAAACAAAAAAAGACCAACATCGCTTGCATAGCACCTTAAGCCTTTAAGGTAAGTTGACTGAGTTGTAAACATTTTCTAACATGCAAAACCAATAGGGTGAAGCGTTTCCCGTAAAGGTATTAGTGCTATGCTAATACCCCGCTAACTAAAGGAGCTAAAGAAGACCGGGTCTTGCGCTAATTCGCTGTAGATTCCAAGACCAACATGGTGTAGCTTAATTAACCAACATGGTCTTCTTTAGCGCATTCCCTACATGGTGTAGCTGTAGCTTCACCTTAATGGTCTTCGCTGCGTGCCTTCATGGTCTCTTTAGTGCAAGACCATAATGGTGTAGCTGTAACAAGACCAACATGGTGTAGCTACATGCAAGAAAAGACCATGTTGGTCAAACCTTCTACATGGTCTTCCCTCCTTAATGGTTTTCTTTAGCCGTTTCCCTTTTGGGCAAGGAGGGAAGACCAACATGGTCGCTAAAGTGTCCGTTTCCCTAACAACTTTAGCATTTAGGGAGACAGACACTTTATTAAGGCTACATGCTAAACCCGTAAAGGTATTAGTGCGTTAGTTTACTGAGTTGTAAACGTTTTCTTTAGCGCTTAGTTTACCTTAACGGTATTTAGCACCTTTTTTATTTAGGGAAACGCGCATTCCCTTCATGGTCTTCCCTTCGGGCCTTTAAGGTGCTATGCTAATACCTTTAGGTATTAGGGCTAAAGAAAACCGTAAAGGTAAACGTAGTTGACCATATGGAGTGAAGCTAATACGTTTACAACTCAGTCAACTTTCCAAAAGTAAACATTTTCGAGCGCATGTAGCTAATATCGTAAAGGGTTAAGCGTTTACCTACCGGTTCTTTAGGTGTAGCTAATACCTATACTGTTACGGGTAAGCTAATACTAGGCTACAACGTATTAGCTTAACTGTTTAGGCTTAAGCGTTTTCTTAAGGTTAGGCTTAAGCGTTTTTGATGAAGCGTTTACCGTATAGGGAATCGGGTTAGTTTACCAGTTAGGCGCTTAGCTAATACCCTTAAAGTAAAGGAGGGAAGACCATTATGGTGAAGTTACAGCGAAAACTTTACTAATCGGTAAAAGACCTAAAGGCTTAAGCTAATACCCTTTAAAGCTTAAGCTATTACCATTCATTCAAGAAGGAGCGGCGATGTTGGGGCGAAGCAAAACCATTATGGTGAAGCTAAAGAGACCAACATGGTTAAGCTACAACTACACCATGTTGGTGAAGCTATAGCTACACCATGTTGGCCCGGAGGGGTGAAACCATGTTGGTCTTGTCTTGCTTAAGCTACACCATGTTGGTCTTGTCTTGTTTTGTTTTACGATAAAGTTGACGGTTAAGGCTTAAGGTGCGTAGCAAGCGATGTTGGTCTTGTTTTGTTTTGCGGCGTTTTCTTGACTTTCCCTACCATAAGGTGGGAAACTTAAGCGCCTATAGGCCGGGGCGAATGCACCGTTAGGTCAACTCTGCGCTTCGCCCCTTTTATTTTGCGCTAAAGTTTACGTTTACAATAAAGGGTATTAGCGGTGAACGCACCTAAAGGGAAAGCGCTTAGTTTACTGTAACGGTAAACGTAAATGATATTACCTCCGCCTCTACGTTGACTTTAGTTTTCTAACGTAGTTTACCTTTACGGTATTAGCTTCGCCCCTAACAGTATTAGCATAGCACCTACGAAGGAAAGAGAAGGCACCGAGTATGTCAGAGGATGGGAATGCAGAAACAGGGAAGAATGTTTGATTTGAGGCTTTAGCAGCAGCCAAAAGAAGACGTTTACTGTTTAACAATTTTCGCTAATACGTTTACAACACTATAACAGCTAATACATGTTTTTGGGCTATGCTAATACTGTTAGGTAAACGTAAAAAGTAAACGTTTACTTCACTTTTCGCTAGTTTACAACAAGTAAATGCTTTTACGTTCACTGTTAGTATTAGCTTCACCCTTTTATTTGCATATTATCGCGTGCGTATCTTCCTGATGGTCCTTCGAAAATCTATAGCATTCTGCTAGAATACATCCTGTCTCTTCACTTTAGTACTTTTATGTATAGTTAAGACTATAGCCCCGATCATGGCTACTAATGAGATCAGACTAGACACCAGGAACGGAACCGAATAGTTGGTATAAAGTAAATTGCCCAATGTTTCCAAATTAGTCCAACTTTAGATTCTTTCAGCACAAACCGTATATCTCATCTCAGAGAGGTTTTATTCAAATTAGTTGGTAATATTGGAATGTAATCATTGTCTAGGATGACAAAGATTTCCAACCGGAAAATCAATCCAATGATACCACCTACTCGGAAGTAGCGCAATATATTCTCATGAATTTATGCTATTTTGGTATCTGGCATCATCACTACAAATGAAAGTGACACAACAATGGTGCCTATATGAACTACTAAGAAGATCATAGCAAAGAAGTCAAGACCTAACAAGGGAAGTAAACCTGAAGTAAGTTGCGGGGAACAGGGATGAAAAAAAGAACGGAATGGACGGGCTTTTTAGCACGTATGACCGTAACAGCAGAGACTAAAGCCATGCCTGGGGAAACATCAAAGAGTAGCATGGGTTTTTTGTTTCCCTCTCCTATTTATATTAGTGGCAACCAAAGGTTCGAGATGGATTCGGCCGGGGTGAGAACCGGCGTGTTGGCATTAACAATCATGCTCTCATCTTGAAAATCAATTGTTACAGGGTCAGTGAGCTAGCTCGTAGCGTTGAGAGGTTTTACCTAACCTTTTAGAGGATGAAAGAATAAAGCAACGAGGAGCGGCTTAGCAGCTAAACTTCGGAGCTTAGCAGCTAAACTGCTCCTCTTAGGAGTTGCTAAACTGCGGAGCGCTTAGAAAACTAAAGTAAACATTTACAACACAGTATTAGCTACGATTCACCATTGACACGAAAACTAAAGCTAAAGAAAACTAAAGTCAACGTAGATAGAAAACTAAAGTAAATGTTCAAGCATGCGCCCCGCATGCCCCAAAGTAGTTCCAAAGGATACTCGATCGACAAGAGTCCTAAATCCGTAGTGTTAGGACTATGCTTCTACTCGATTCCGCCCACTTTCTTTTTCGTTGAGGAATATTATTCTCCCTTTTGGGAGGGGGAGAAGCTTTCATGACTTCCCACGGTGTGGCCATTACTCCTAGAAACAGCTGGTTTCATCGTTATGAGCCAGTTATTGAAAAAGCGTTCACACGCTTGTGGGGCGAAAGGCCAAAGCTCCTTTTCGCTGAACCGCCTGGTCCTTTTGGCGGAACAGATTCGTAGCTCAAAGAGTCACCCCTAGCCACAAGTCATCCCCGTATTTTTCCACATACGTGAGTTCGGTCCTCATCGGCCTCTGTGGAGAGCTCGATTCAACCTGCTCATGGCAAGATCAATCAGTTTCGGGTCAAATAGAAACAACAAAAATTCAACCTCATTGCACCTACACCTAATGGCTTAAGCCGCTGTTCCCATTCACTTGCTGACCCATTATGCAAAAGGTATGCCGTTAGGGTAAAGTGCTAGAGTGAGAGCCGACAACGCGAAGCGGTTCGGTTCTATTGAACATTCGTGGCTTTGCCGTGAAGCACTTTCTCAGCTTCGCTACAGCGCGTTCCATCGAACATTAGTGGCCCGTTTACAACACGTAAATGCTTTTACGTTTACTAACGTAAACGCTAGCTCAGCTTTCTCTTCTGACTGATGGTTTGCACCGGATTTCAGGTGTTCTATTGCACTCCCGATGACGGGGTATTTTCACTTTTCCCTCATGGTTCTTGTGGTACGCTATCGGTCATTGAGGAATACTTAGGCCGCGAGGGTGGTCCCCCGATCATTATTCAAACACGGTATTCGCGTTTTGCGATAGGTTTCAAAATTGTTAGGAAAGATCTACGGGGCTATCACCTTCTTTGGCCAGATCTTCCAACCTTTTCAGAATTCCCAAAGAGGAAGTAAGAAACCCTTCCCCCTACTACAAGTTCTCCCCTGCACAGGGCCAAGGAAAGCGGCCTAAGCGCATCTTCATCTTTCTTTGCCTAATCCGCTTTCACTCGCTACTACTAACGGAGTCTCAGTTGATTTCCTTTCCTTTAGCTACAATGATGTTTCAGTTCGCTAAGTCTCTCAAGTCCGAGGCGGAGCCGCTGCACACGGCATGCTCGACAAGCTTGGATACGGTTTCCCGATTGGAAACCCATGGATCACAGACGATATCTCCCCATGGCCTTTCGCCTTTGGAAGCGTCCTTCCTTCTCACTGCCCAGGCAACCATCCAATGCATTCTTTTCGATGCTGTAGGAATTGAACCTACCGAACACCGTACAAAATCTTCATGAGTGTTCGATCTGAAACTGAAACACTCAACCTGTGACTGCGTCTTCGCTGCTAATTACGTTTCTATCAAAGAAACTAAGCTTCGATGAACTAAGCAAAAAGGCTTAGCTTGGATGCTTTGCCCCAAGTTTAGCTTAGCTCCGATCGATTCACCCGCAATTAAGCTTAGCTCCGCCTAATACGTTTACAACCCTATAGCAGCTAATACGTGTTGTTTTCGATTAAGCGCCTAAGAGCTAAACTTTACCGTTTACCTAACGATTAAGCTATTACGTTTACAACACGTATTAGCTCCTACCATAAGTAAACGTTTAAGCGAACATAGTTAGGTAAACGTAAACGGGCTATGCTAATACGTTAGTAAACGGTGAATCGATTTTGCAAGTGAAGAGTTTCGGGCGATGATGACACCGCGTGCGAAGCTTGAGGAAGTACTTCCAGCCGAAAACTAGCGTAAACCTTCGCGTAAACGCTTGAATGTAAAAGCTAATACTGAGTTGTAAACGTTTACAACACTATAGCAGCTAATACCTAACGGTAAACGTGCTTAGCTTCGCCCCTAACCTAACGTCGGGATAAAGAAAACGCTTTAGCATGGCTAAAGAAAACCTAAAAGGCCCACCTAGAGGGAAGACCATTACCCGGAGCTTTGACCATGTTGGTCTTGGAATCTATAGCAAATTAGCGCAAGACAAGACCAACATGGTTTTGCTTAAGCCTTCATGGTCAAGATTCTTGACTGAATCGCCTAGCCCCTTTGGGCCCGATCAAAGCTTAAGCCTATCGGTCAACTTTAGCACGATTCCCTAACCGACGCGGAGCCGTTTCCCAATAGGACACTTTAGCACTGGTTTTGCGCTAAAGTTGTCTTTAGCCCTAATACCTATCGATATTAGCTTAATCGCTTGCATAACACCTAATTGTTTAAGCAAGCTTACATGTAGGCTTAAGCTAATACCTAAAACCCAAAGGGTTAAGCAAGACCAACATGGTGTAGCTGTAGCTTCACCAACATGGTCAAGCTTCTTGACTGGTCTTGTTTTGCACTAAAGTTTACCATGTGGGCTACAACTACACCATTAAGGTCTTGTTTTGCTTAATAATACCATGGAGGGTTAATAGTACCATGAAGGGTTAATAATACCAAGGGAATCTTAACCAAGGGAATCTTAACCAAGGGAATCTTAACCAAGGGAATCTTAATAATACCATGTTGGGCTACATAATACCATACAGGGAATCTTAATAATACCACGTTGGGAATGCGCGAAAACCAAGCTTAAGCTTAAGCCTACATGGTCTTGTTTTGCTTAGTTGACTTGGGCCGAAGGCTAAAGCAAGCTACACCATGTTGGTCTTCCCTTCTTGACTGAATGGTGTAGCTGTAGCTTCACCAACATGGTCAAGCTTCTTGACTGGTCTTGCTTTGCTTAGTTGACCTATACCAATAGGTATTAGCTCGTTTAGGAGGGAAGACCATGTTGGCCCGGAGGGGCGAAGCCATGTTGGTCTTGGAACACCAAAGACCATAAAGCGGAGGGAAGACAATGAAGGGAATGCTTAAGTGAAGACCATTCCCAATAGGTATTAGCTACACCTAAAGTCAAGAAGGCGTGGCGATTCAGTCAAGAAGCTTGACCATTTTTTATGGTCTTGTCTTGTCTTGTTTTTCTTAACTTAAACGATAGGTAAACGGTTAAGCAAAAACCAAAACCTAAACGAGACTTTGGCGTAAAACAAGACAAGACAAGACCAACATGGCTTCACCCCTTCGTCGTCGGTTGGGCCTTCATCACCGCTCCTTCGGGCAAGGTCTTCGCTTAAGCAAGACAAGACCTACATGGTCAGCGCCAACATGGTCTTCCCTCCGGCCCAATAGGTATTAGCTTAAGCCAATAGGTATTAGCCCGTTTAGGTTTTGTTTTCTTTAGCTGTTTCCCAATAGGACACTTTAGCACCTAAAAGTTAAGCTATTATGCTGTAGCGAAAGTTGTCTTTAGCCGTTTCCCAATAGGACACTTTAGCACCTATTGGTCCTATTGGATGAAGCTAATACCGTAAATGAGCGTAGTTTACCGTTTACCTATAGGTATTAGCTTAAGCCTAAAGGTCGGGGCGAAGCCATTCAATCAAGAAGGGTGAAGCGACGGGGAATCGGGCTAAAGAAACCCGTATAGGGTTTACGCTTAGCTAATACCCTAAAGCGAGGTGAAGCTAATACCTTTCGCTATGCATGCTAAAGTTGACCATAAACGGTTAGGTTAGGCATTTACCTATACGGTAGGCTAAAGAAAAGTAAGCCTTTTAGGCTACACCGGTTTAGCTTAAGCCTATCGGTATTAGCTTAAGTATTGGTTTTGTAAACTCCTGAAAACCTAAAGGTAAACTTTAGCTCTAATACCTTTAGGTTTTCTTTAGCTCGATAGGTAAACATAGTTTGCTCGCTACGCGCCTTAAGTAAACGGTTTCGGGACCTTTTAGGTAATAGCAAAGCGCATTCCCTATATGGTAAACTAGCCTTCCGTTTCCGAAACAAACCGAAACCATTTCCCTTAAGGCGCTAAAGTGTCCGTTTCCCTCAAACAAAGGCGCTAAAGTGTCCTATTGGTGCTAAAGTTGTTAGGTAAATGGAAACGGACACGCTGTAGCCTGGGAAACGGACACTAAAGCACAAGACCAACATGGTGTAGCTATAGCCAATAGGGTTTAGCACAAGACCAACATGGTGTAGCTGTAGCCAATAGGTATTAGCTTAAGCAAGACAAGACAAGACCAGAATGGTGTAGCTGTAGCAAAACCAACATGGTCTCTTTAGCGCATTCCCTACATGGTGTAGCTGTAGCTTAACCATGTAGGTGTAGCTGTAGCCTTCATCGTTCGCCCCTTCTTGACTGAATGGTCTTCTTTAGCGCCTGGTCTTCCCTCCACCATAATGGTGTAGCTAAGATAGTGCCTTTTAGGTGTAGCTAATACCTATACCTAAAGGTAAACGCTACACCTAAAGTAAAGGCTACAACGAGACCATGTTGCTCTTGTGCGTTTTCTTTAGCGCCTTATGGAGCTAAAGTTTACCGGGTAGGGAAACATTTTCTTTAGCGGGTTTTCTTTAGCACCCGGTTTTCTTTAGTGCAAAACCAATAGGTCCGTAGCTAATACTGAGTTGTAAACGTTTTCTTTAGCGCAAAACCTAAAGTTTACCGTTAAGGTCCTTTTCACTTAATAAAAAACAACACGTATTAGCTTCTATAGTGTTGTAAACTGGCTCCGTTGTCGCTTAAACGTTAGGTGCTACGCAAGCTAATACATTAAGTAAACGTAAACGTATTAGCTTTTACGTTGACTGTTTGTTTTCGCTGCTAACTTAGTTGACCGGGTTTTTGAGCTATGCTAATACTGAGTTGTAAACGTAGTTACTTGACTGAGTTGTAAACGTTTACAACACTATAGCAGTGAAACCCGTTAGGCTAAAGCGTTTAAGCTATTACACTGTAGCCTAAATAAAAGGGCGGCGGGCAGAGCATTTAGCTTTTAGGCTTAAGCGTAATAGCCCCTAATACCTTTATGGTTTTCTTTAGCTCGATAGGTATTAGGGCTAAAGAAACCCGTTTACCTATTGAGCGTATCGTTTACCGTAAAGGTATTAGGGGCCGAAAACTCATGCGCCTATCGGGCTAAAGAAAACCATGTTGGGCCGGACCATTTAGTCAAGAAGGGGCGAAGCGATTTAGTCAAGAAGCTTGACCATGTTGGTATTGTCTTGTCTTGCTTAAGCTATTACCTAAAGGTTTTGCTTAATATTACCATTATGGTAAAGCTACAACTACACCAAGGTGAAGCTACAGCTACACCAAGGTAAAGCTACAACTACACCAAGGTAAAGCTACAGCTACACCAAGGTAAAGCTACAGCTACACCAAGGTAAAGCTGCAGCTACATCATGTTGGTGAAGCTACAACTACACCATGTTGGTGAAGCTACAACTACACCAAGATAAAGCTACAGCGGACCATTATGGACTTGAGCGCAGCTACACCATGTAGTAAAGAAGGTTTGACCAACATGGTCTTGACTTGCGCTAAAGAGACCATGTTGGTCTTGGAATCTATAGCTACACCAACATGCTTAATAGTACCTAAAGGGAATGCAATATATTACCATGTTGGTAAAGCTACAGCTACACCATGTAGTAAAGAAGCTTGACCATTAATTAAGGTCTTGTCTTGCTACAGCTACACCATGTAGGCTACAGCGAATGCTTAAGCGAAAACTTTAGCACCTTATGGGGTGAAGCGAGACCATAAAGGCTACAGCGAAGACCATGTCTCGAAGGGGCGAACGATGTTGGCCCGACGACGAAGGGGAGAAGCTATTACCAGTTTTCTTTAGAAGTGTTGGTCTTGTCTTGTCTTGCTACAACGGTTTAGCTTAAGCAAAACAAGACCAACATGGTACCGGGCCAACATGGTCTTCCTTCCCTCCTAAACGGTATTACCTTACCCGTATAGGTTTTATGCTAAAGTTTTTGCTTCATCAAAAACTGTAAACGCTTCATCAAAAACTAATGGTAAACTTTAGCTCAACGTAAGGGGCGAAGCTAAGCTCGATAGGTAAACGTAAACTAACCCAAAAACAACTCAGTCAACTAACTATGTTTACAACACTGTTTTCGCTACTATAGTGTTGTAAACGATTGAACGCGCGTTAGCGAAGCGAGCGTGATAGTCATATTGACCCAAATATCAGGGGCGAAAGAGGATACTCTGCGGGGCGAAGCTAATACGTTCAGTTTTCAGTGAATCGAAGCTAATACGTTCAATTTTTGTATTAACATTTACGTGTTGTAAACGTATTAGCGTTTACGTTCAGTTTTCGATGATACTTTGCAGGAACAAACTTGTGAGTGTTCGAAATCGGTAGATGAAGAATTCATTGTTGCTGCTAACTTTTCGCCGACAAACCATGACTAACTATAATATACTGTCTTTCGTCAATAGAGATGTGTCGATCTATCTTAGACTCAATCCCGTATGTCTGGCATTCGTTCCCATCTTTTCATTCTGTTAGAATTTTAGTCTTGTCAGTGAGTGTTCTATGTAGTGAATGTGTACCAAAAACCTAAACGGTATTAGCCCGTTTACCTATCGAGCTAAAGAAAATGTTTTCAAAACCGTTTCCCACATAGGTGCTAAAGTTTCCTATTGGTGCTTTAGTGTCCCGTAATGGGAAACGGAAACGGACACTTTAGCGCCTTTAGGACACTTTAGCACCTAAAAGGTAAACTTTAGCTCCATAAGGCGCGTAGCGAGCTAAAGAAAACTTTAGCGCATTCCCTAAAAGGCTACAATGTGTCCGTTTCCCAATAGGACACTTTAGCACCTGGGAAATGACTAAAGTGTGCCGCTCACTAAAGAGGACCGGGTCTTGCGCTATGCGATTAGCTTAAGCCAATAGGTTAAGCTATTATGCTAAAAGCGGAGGGAAGACCATTATGGTGAAGCTACAGTGAAAACCAGGGCCGGAGTGAAGCAAGACCAACATGGTGTAGCTATAGCCTACATGGTATTGTTTTGCTACAACTATTACCTAAAGTTTTTGTAAACTTTACGTTAGGCTACAACGTTTTCTTTAGTTTCCCTCAAACAAAGGCGCTAAAGTGTCCTATTGGTGCTAAAGTTGTTAGGGAAACGGAAATGGATACGCTGTAGCCTAAAAGTTTTCGGTGACCGTAAAGGCTACAACATTTTCTTTAGCACTAATACCTATCGGTATTAGCTCCGCCGCCCATTTTTCTATGCCAATCTAGCAGCGTCGAAGCATTGCCTTTCTGCTTGAATGAAACAATTTTTTCTGTAGTTTCTCAGATGGGAACCCGAAAACTTATCAGTAAACGCCGTTTACAACACTATAACAGCTAATACATGTTGTTTTTTATTAAGCTAATACGTTCATTTTTCGGTGAATCGAAGCTAATACATTCAAATTTTGGGCGAAGATAATACGTTGAGTAAACTACAAAAACTAAAGTAAACTACGTTAGAAAACGAAAACGAAAACAACACAATTAAGCTAATACCTATACCTTTAGGGGCTATGCTATTACGCTGTAGCCTGGTATTAGCTTACCCAGTTTTGTAAATGCTTAAATGATTAGGAGCGTTGACTGAGGTGTAAACATAAAGATTAAGGGAAAACTTTAGCGCAAACCTATTACCTTTAGGGGCGAAGCGAGCACGAAAACCTAAACGGTTAAGCGAAAACTTTAGCGCCTAAAAGGTCGGAGGGAAGACCATTACCTGGAGCTTTGACCATTAAGGTCTTGGAATCTAGAGCGTTTTGTAAACTAAGCCTATTTGCTACAGCGAAAACCTAAAATCCGAAGGGGCATTCCAAGACCATGTTGGCTAGCAGCGCTCAAGACCTTGTTGGTGTAGCTGTAGCAAAACCAAGGTGTAGCTGTAGCTTAACCATGTAGGTGTAGCTTAAGCATTCCCTACATGGTGTAGCTGTAGCTTAACCATGTAGGTGTAGCTGTAGCCTTTACTTCATGGTTAAGCTCAAGCAAAACCAACATGGTCAAGCTTCTTGACTACATGGTCTTGTTTTGCTTAAGCTATTATGCTTAACCCTTAAAGGTAAACGCCGTGCCTTAACGTTTAAGCGAATACGTTTACAACACATATTAGCCCGAAACCATTTACAACTCAGTATTAGTAAGCTCCTATCGAGAGTTGGGCGCTAAAGAAGACCGGGTCTTGTAAAGTTTACCTTTAGGGCAAGGAGGGAAGACCATTACCCGAAGGGAAGACCTGAATGGTCTTGTCTTGGAATGCGCTAAAGTTTTCTTTAACACCCATAAGTAAACGTTTAAGCAAAAACTTTAGCGCAAAACAAGACCATTAAGGCCCAAAGGTTTGACCATTAAGGTCTTGTCAAAGCTTAAGCAAGACCAACATGGTCTTCCCTCCATCCCAATAGGTATTAGCTTAAGCCTATCGGTAAACTTTAGCACCTTATGGGGCGAAGCTACACCATGTTGGCCCGGAGGGGCGAAGCCATTCAGTCAAGAAGCTACACCAACAAGGTCTTGTCTTGCGCTAAAGAGACCATGTTGGGGCGAAGCAAAACCATGTAGGGAATGCGCTAAAGAGACCATGAAGGCTACAGCAAAGACCATGTAGGTGAAGCTACAGCTACACCATGTAGGTCTTGTCTTGCGCTAAAGAGACCATTAAGGTGAAGCTAAAGAGACCATGTTGGTCTTGTCTTGTGCTAAAGAGACCATTCAGTCAAGAAGCAAAACCATTCAGTCAAGAAGCTTGACCAACATGGTCTTGTCTTGTCTTGTCTTGTCTTGTTTAAGTTTTGCTTAAACGATTAGGAGCGTTGATTGAGTTGTAAACGTAAACGATTAAGCTATTACATTTACAACACGTACCCGAAAACCTATAAGGGTTTCGCTGCGCCTAACCGTTTACTTAAGGGGCGAAGCTAAGCATGTTTACCGTTAGGTACTAGCTTAACCGTTTACCATTTAGGTTTTCTTTAGCATAAAACCAATAGGCGCGTAGCTACACCATGTTGGTCTTGTGCTAAACCCGTAAGGGAAATGGCTAAAGAAAACCTTAAGGGTTTGGGCGATAGAAAACCATTCCCGAATGGTAAACTCTTACTTTTAGGTTTTTGGGTACCGTAAAGGCTAAAGCGTTTTCTAACCGATTCCCAATAGGTTTTCTTTAGCCCTAATACCTTTACGGGTTTTGCTTCATCCTTCGGGCAAGACCAACATGGTGTAGCTTAACTTTAGTTAGTTGACGTTTACAACTCAGTCAACTTTAGCACCTATTGGTTTTGCGCTTAGCTAATACCCTTAAAGTAAAGGAGGGAAGACCATGTAGGTGAAGCTACAGTGAATGCGCTAAAGTTTACCGGTTAGGTCCGAAGGGGCGAAGCCATTAAGGTCCCGAAGGGTTAAGCGACGGTTAGGGAATCGTAGTTAGTTTACCGGTTAGGGAATCGTGCTATCGCTTGCATAGCACCTTCGGGTTTTCGGGCTAATACGTTTACAACACGTTCGCTGTGCCCCTAAAGTAAACGTTTTTGTAAACGTAAACTAACCAAAAACAACATACATGTTTTCTATCTACATTTACCTTTACGGTCAACTATCGCACCTGACGGTATTAGCGAAAACATGTTGTAAACTACGTTAGAAAAAAAACAGTAAACGTAAAAGGGAAAACGTTTACTTATGGAACTAAAGAAAACCGTTAAGGCGACAGCTAAAGAAAACCGTTAGGGGCGAAGCGAGCTAAACCCGGTTAGGCGCTATCCGAGGTATTAGCTTAATCCTAAAAAGTATAGGTATTAGCTTAAACGTGTTGTTTTCGGTGAATCGAAGCTAATACCGTATTGATTAAGCGAAAATCGGGTGAACAGTTTAGAAAACGTTTACCTAAACGTAGAAGCTAATACTGAGTTGTAAACGGTATTAGCTCCGATGAACCATTTACAACACGTATTAGCGTTTACCCATATGGTGCGTAGCATTTATCATAAAGGTAAACGTAAACAATTAAGCTAAACCACTGTAGCTTCACCTTAATGGTCTTCCCTCAGGGCCAACATGGTGTAGCGTTTACCATTCATTCTCTTTTAGGGGCTTTTCCTAAATAAAGGTGCGTTAGCTTACCTTAAGTAAACAGTTTCGGCTAAAGAAAAGCTAAAGAAAATGCTGTAGCGAAGACTAAAGAAAACCATAAAGGGAATGGTTTTCTATCGCCCAAACCCGTTAAGGTGCTAAAGAAAACCTTAAGGGAAATGGACACTTTAGCGCCTTAATGGCTTAAGCTATTACCATGAAGTGAAGAAGGCTTAAGCAATTACGCTTTAGCCAATAGGTATTAGCTACACCATGTTGGTCTTGCTTAATAATACCATGAAGGCTATAGCTACACCATGTAGGCTACAACGAATGCTTAAGCATATTAGCTACACCTAAAGGCTTAAGCAAAAACTAAGAGCTTTCCCTACCATAAGGTGGGAAACGGTGCCTAAAGGTCCGGTAGGATTAAGCGAAAACTAAGTGCATAAAACAAGACCATGTTGGTCTTCTTTAGCACCTAATCGGTATTAGCTTAAGCAAGACAAGACAAGACCAGAATGGTGTAGCTTCTTGACTGAATCGCTTCTAAAGAAAACTTCATGGTAATAGATTCGCCCCTTCTTGACTGAATGGCTCTTTAGCTCCTTTACTTTAGGTGTAGCATTTACCGTTATGGTATAGGTATTAGCTTCACCTAAAAGGTCCCGTAGGATTAAGCTAATAGTAAACGATTAAGCTAATACCTATACCTAACATAGAAGCATTTACTGTTAGGTATAGGTTTTCTATCTATGTTTACGTTCACTGTTAGTTTTCTATCGTTTACATATCGGTAAACTATCACTCCATAAGGCCCGATTAGGCTTAAGTGAAGAGAAATTAAAGAAAACCAAAACCTAAAAGTTAAGCGAGCTGTAGCAAGACAAGACAAGACAAGATAAGACCAACATGGTCAAGCTTCTTTACTACATGGTTTTGCTTAAGCCTTCATGGTCAAGCTTCTTGACTGAATGGTTAAGCTTCTTGACTACATGGTATAGCTTCACCCCAATAGGTATTAGCCCGTTTAGGTTTTGTTTTCTTTAGCCGTTTCCCTAACGGGAAACGCTACGCATCTATTGGTTTTGCGCGTTAGAAAACAAAACAAGACCAACATTGCTGGCATAGCACCTTAAGCCTTTTAGGGGCTTTTCCTAAGCTAAAGTGTCCTATTGGTGCTTTAGTTTCCTATTGGTGCTAAAGAAAACCTATTGGGAAACGGAAACGGTTTCAGTTTCTAAAGAAAATGCCGTAACGAGAAACGGAAACGGTTTCGGTTTCTAAAGAAAATGCCGTAACAGGAAATGCTTAAGCCTAAAGGACCAGTTTCCCACCTATTGGTTTTGCGCTAAAGAAAACGCTTAACTTAAAGGCTTAAGCTAATACCATTAGGTATTAGGTTTGCGCTTTGCTATTACCTAAAAGGTTCCGAAACCTAATACCTAAATGATAAAGTATCGCTCCTAATCGGGTTACTGCTTAGAAAACCGTAACGGTATAGGTATTAGCTTAATCCAATAGGTCCAATAGGAGCTAAAGTTTACGTGTTGTGAACGTAAACGCTTAATTGATTAGGCCCAAAGGGAACCGTAAACGTAAACGTTCGTAGTTTAAGCTAATACTGTTACCGATAAACTAACCCGAAAACCGGTTACCGATATTAGCTTAAACGAAAACAAAAACAACATGATTAAGCGTTTACTGTTAGGTAAACGTAATCTAACCTATACCTAACGTAGAAGCGTTTACTGTTAAGTATAGGTTTTCTATCTACGTTTACTTTAGTTTTCTAACCGAAAACGTTTACTTTAGGTGCACAACAAGCTTAATCGCTCTGAAACTGACTTTAGCTGATTCCCTAACCGGTATTAGCATAACACCAATAGGAGCTAAAGAAAACTGAGTTGTAAACGTAAACACTTAATTGTTCAACCGGTATTAGCACGTTTAAGTTAATACCATTAAGTAAACGTATTAGCGTAAACGTTTACTGAATGTATTAGCTCTATTGCCCGTTTACAACACTATATCAGCTTCTACGTTAAGTAAACGATTAAGTGTTTACCTAAAGGCTAAAGCGTAAATGCTTCTACATTGACTAACGTATTAGCTTAAACCAAAACAACACGTAAACGTGGAGCACGTTGACTAACGTAAACGCTTCGCAGAGCAATTTAGCTTAGCTCCGCGGATCCGCAGTTTAGCAACGCTTCGCTCCGCAGTTTAGCTGCTAAGCTGCTCCTTTTGTCTATTTTCTCATGCTTATCACGGTTTAGCTGTAGGGAAAAAACAAAAAAGACAAGTTAGAAGCGCTTAGGCCTTAGGCGGGTGGCCTAAGCAGCTACCTACATATAATGAAATCCACCTTACGGGTTTACCATTAAGAATTATTAACTAACAGCGGTGCGTGGGGAATAAATTTCCAGCATCTCCCATGCCAAAGAAGACGCTTCCAAAGAGAAAGCGCGGGTATTCGAGTCTAAATTAGAAAGTTTGGGAATAGTTATAGTACTCTTCTTTCTCAGAAAATGTCAAAACCGCGGCGTGAAAGGGGCTAAAGTTTACCTCTAAACGTGCATTTAGAAAACTTTAGCGCGTTTACGTTTACTTTAGGGGCGAAGCTTAGCTCCTAATCGTTTAAGCTATTACGCTTACATGTAGGCTTAAGCTAATACCAGGCCTGAAGGGGCATTCCAAGACCATGTTGGCTAGGAGCGCTCAAGACCTTGTTGGTTTAGCTGTAGCAACCCTTCTTTACTACATGGTCTCTTTAGCGCCTACATGGTGTAGCTGTAGCTTAACCAACATGGTGTAGCTTAAGCATTCCCTACATGGTGTAGCTGTAGCTTAACCATGTAGGTGTAGCTGTAGCCTTTACTTCATGGTCTTCTTTATCGCATTCCCAACATGGTCTTCGCTATAGCCTACATGGTCTTGTTTTGCTTTGTTGACCTATACCAATAGGTATTAGCCCTACCATTAACAGTAAACGAAAAACTTAACCCGGTCGGGGCGGCTGGGGCGTAGCTAATATGTTCATTTTTTGGAAAAGTTGCTTTCATTGATTGAACGCGGATTGTGTGTGAAACTAAAGCAGCAAGAAAAGAACAGTCGGAACAGATTCATTAATAATATGTGGCGGAAAGAATAAAGAGAGCTCATATACGACTCCTAGAAGGGGGGAGACAGGAAGAAACAGTAACATCGGAAGCTCAAATAGAACTCGAAGCTGTGCCCTGATCCATCTAAAAGCTAAAAGAAATCAGCCTCATAAGGGACGGGACGGAAACAAGCTTAGTCTTGTCAGAAAAAATGGTTCCGGTTCTGCTAGTTCTGGGAACAGAATTAGCCTTGGTATCCTGGAGTAAAAGGATTCGAACCTTTGCATGCCGGTACCAAAAACCGATGCCTTACTGCTTGGCTATACTCCATACAGTGGTAATCAAGGGAGAGGTGCGTTAGCGAGAATAGGGGGCGGGTTAACTGGTTCTTCGCAGCAAAGCGAAAGGAAAGGTATGGCAAGTAAATAGGCTTAGTAGGGCTTGAACCTATAATATTACCGTTATGAACGGTACGTTTCAACCAATTAAACTATAAGCCCACTATTAGCCAGCCCTCTCTCCGAATGGAGTCAATAGATTTGTTGAGTTCGAAGCGACAATGCCTTCTTTTTTATTCTCTTCGTATTTCTTTCTTGAAAAGTAGGCAACCTTGGGTACATTACGTGCAGCATGTCCCAAGGAGCGAAGCCGCAGAGGACTCTGTCTGTGGGGTTGAGGGTTTTCCTACCTGTTCTCATCCTTCCTTCACCAACTCCGTGAGGATGATCAACAGGATTCATGGCGTTACGAACCTCTCACCTTAGCCCTATGGTAGGGACCCGTAAAGTAAACCCCAAGTTAGAAGCATCGAAGACAGCGAAACTAACAAACGGGCATTAGGAGCGTTTTCAGCTTTGTTCGTTTCGTAATTAGGTTTTCAGCTTTGTTAGTTTCTTCTAATTTCATTCTTCTGAAAACTAAGCGCGCGTGATGGTATTAGCTCCTACCAATTGGTGAAGTTTATCGGGGGCGAAGAGTTTACGCTGTAGCAAGACAAGACCATTCAGGTCAAACCTTCGGGTAATGGTCTTCCCTTCGGGCCAACATGGTCTTCGCTTAACCGTGTTGTAAACGTAGTTAGTTGACCGGGTTTTTGGGAGTTTACCTTTTAGGCCTAAGCTTTGACCGTCAAGAAGGTGCAACGATGAAGTCAAGAAGCAAAACCATTCTGGTCTTGTCTTGTCTTGCTTAAGCATTTTCGATTTTCTAAACGTTCACATGTATTAGCATAGCCGTTTACAACACGTAAACGCTTAAATGTTTACAACACGTATTAGCTAATACGCGTTTACAACACGTAAACTATGGCTCCTCTTCGCGTTGCCTCATACACTGGCTCATTCCCTATCCCCAGTGATATGGGTAATTTGCTCCGTCCGTCTTTGTCGTTGGAAACACCTATCCCCTTCTATAGAATCTTTCCTCCTTCCTCGAGATGGAGTAGTGGATTCAATAGCTGCTAATTATGAAACTAACAAAGAAACTAAGCTTCGATTCACCCGCAGAAAGGCTTAGCTTCGATGCTTCTAACTTGTTTAGCTTAGCTCCGATCGATTCACCCTTTGCCTTGCCCCGCAGCTCTTATGGCAAACTTCGCACCTTGATTGAGGCGTATTAGCGTTTACTAATAGTAAACATTAACGCTAATATGTGTTGTTTTTGGCTATGCTAATACGTTAGTCAACGTGCTATGCGAGCTAATACGTGTTGTAAACGTTACGGTATTAGCCTCGTTTATGTTTACAACACGTAAACTATCGCTCCTAATCATTTAAGCATTTACCGATAGGTATTAGTGCGTTTACTGATAGGTACTAGTGCTAAAGAAAACCGAAAATGTTTACTTATGGTGCTAAAGAAAACCGTAAAGGTATTAGGGCTATGCTTAGCTCCAATAGGTTAAGCGAAAATGCTTAAGCAAGACCATAATGGTCTTCCCTCCGGCCCTGTTGGCAGTAGTCAAGGAACTGAAGGAGTTGCAAGACAAGGAAGCCTACGAAGGGAGTCAGAACGAAGAGAAAGCACAGGCAGACATAGTAGTCAAAGAAGATCTGGCAAGTAGGCCATTTAAATTTTTCAGGCATCAAAGAGTTGTGCACACAAGAAGAAGGAGCAAGTAGGGAGCTCCAGGAAATGTATGTCAAAATGTTAGAAGAAATCCCTACAAAAATAGTGATTTCCATCACTAAAAACCATTGTAAATACCATTTCATATTTTTGTAGCTCCATTTTGTGCAAGCCAAGGAGTCCTTGAGCTTGAGGGGCATTAGAAGTACCTACCTATCAGTTTTCACATTTTTTAGACTCCGTTTGAACGTCCAAATAGGGTAGAGAACCTAATTTTTAACTAGGCCGTACACTAGGTCTGGACAAGGCCAAAACCTAGTCAAAAACTATAAATAGAGCTAGAGAGCTCATTTTTGAGGTTAGCTTGTAATTGATTTGAACTTGTAAGAGCTTTTTGAAAGTAATCTAAGAACTCCATTGCTTCTCACCCTTTGTCTTACCGTGTGTGCACGCGTGTGTGTATGTGTGTGCATGTTAGTGTGCATGTTAGTGTGCCTTCACTTGCTCGGGGTCTTCATACCATCCTCACGTCTTCCCGGATTGACATTAAAGGAGGTGCTACTCATCACTGAGCTACACCAAATTTTGGCGCCGTTGCCGGGGATCGAGCTCTGAGGACGAGCGTGTGATGGTAAGACGTAGAGTTGATGCGTTGGAGTCATAGGTATTTTCTTCACTTTTATGTTTTTCTCATCACCATCATCATCCTCACCATCTCCCACATCCATCTCCATCATCGCTAAAAATTTTAGTTTTTGGTCATATCACCCCACCCATACCATTCCCCTCATTTCACTTGTGAGAGAGAGCGAGAGAGCATTTGTGTGCTTGTGATTTTCTGTGTTTTTTGAGATTTTTTGCAGGAATCAGCATCCCCAGCAGCTGCACCAGCTCCAGCAGGTAAAAAATTTGACTGTGCAGGTCCTAAGGCGTTGACCTCTGTCAATCGCGACCAATAGAAAAATGGTCTTTTTGTTAAACAAAGTACATAATCATGATCTACATGCCTAGAGCTTCCCAAATGTGTGCTTGAAATTTTAAAATTCCTCAGATTTCTGTCAATCGCGATCGCTCTGTCAATCGCGATTGACAAACCACGATGGACACATGCTGACGGCTCTGTCAATCGCGACCGACACGTCAATCACGACCGACACGTCAATCGCGACCGACAGAGTCAACGACCGACTGACCACGACGGACAGACCCTACGCGTGACACGTGTCAATCCGCGATCGAGCCATCAATCGCGATCGACCAGTCAATTGCGACTAACAGCCCCCGACGGTCCTATCAATCGCGACCGACACAGTCAACGATTGCTTGACCACGACGGACAGACCCTCGCGAAGGACCTTTCAATCACGATCGACTCATCAATCGCGACTGATAGAGTCAACGACCCTTTGACCACGACCGACTAAAAATCCGGGCCACGTTTCAATCGCGATTGACCCATCAATCGCGACTGATAGCCACGACGGACCCATCAATCGCGACTGACAGCCACGACGGACCTGTCAATCGCGATCGACACGTCGATCGCGATTGACCTATCAATCGCGACTGACAGAGCTTGCGAACTCGATAGAAGGGCAAATTTGGCCAATTTTTTAGGGCAAAAAATAGTGGTCTAATTTTTGGCAAATTGTGGGGAACTTTTAAGGGTTCATCATTGCATTGTGAGGCCATTACACAAAGTATTTCGAGAAGTCCTGTTTTCCTGCTAACCTGTTTAAAATCCTGAGTTGGCCCCAAAACCCTGAGAAAAAAATTGAGGGTCCCTTGGGATTGATTTCTAATAAAGGCAAAAGGCAATTGGGTCTGTGAATTACATGCATGAAAGTGATCTGTCTGTCATCTAAACTCAATTCTTGAGCTAATTGTGGACTTTTTCAGGTTCTTTGAGAGCATCGAAGGGTACTCGAAGCAAGAGTAAGTGCGAGCTTGGGAACACTGTTAGCAGCAGACAAGGAACTGAAGGACTAACGAGGCATGGCAGTCAGAGAAGAGAGTCAGAAGGGAGAGAAGGCACAAGCAGACAAGGGAGTCAACGAAGATCTGGCAAATAGGCCAATAATTTTCTTCAGAAAGAAGCACGTATGAGCATTCACGCAGATCTAGCACTAAGGCAACCCTTTAGTTTTTCAAAACCCTTACACCAATTAAAAGTGATTCTCATCACTAAACACCATTGTAAATACCATTTCATATTTTTGTAGCTCCATTTTGTGCAAGCCAAGGAGTCCTTGAGCTTGAGGAGCTTTAGAAGTATCTACCTGCCAATTTTCGTATTTTTTAGATCTCGTTTGAGCCCTCAAATAAGCCCTGGAACCTAATTTTTAACTAGGCCGGACACTAGGTCTGAACAAGGCCAAAACTAGTAAAAAACTATAAAAAGAGCTAGAGAGCTCATTTTTGAGGTTAGATTGTAATTGAAACAAACTTGTAAGAGCTTTTTGAAAGTAATCTAAGAACTCCATTGATTCTCACTCTTTGTCTTGCCGTGTGTGCGCGTGTATGTGTATGTGTGTGCATGCTTGTGTGCTTCTCACTCACACACTTGTGCCTCCACTTGCTCGAGGTCTTCATACCATCCTCACGTCTTCCCGGATTGACATTAAAGGAGGTGCTACTCATCACCGAGCTACACCAAATTTTGGCGCCGTTGCCGGGGATCGAATTTTGAGGACGAGCGTGTGATGGTAAGACGTAGAGTTGACGCGTTGGAGTTGTAGGTATTCTCTTCACTTTCACCTATTTTCTTGTTTTCCTTCACCATCTTCATCTCCATCATCATCATCACCATCTCCCACCTCCATCTCCATCATCGCGAAAATTTTTGTTTTTTGATCATATCACCTTTCCCACCTCATTTCCCTCATTTCGCTTGTGAGACAGAGCGAGAGAGCGATATTGCGTGTGTGTTTTCTTGCATGTTTCTTGAGCTTTTTGTAGGATCTTGCTGAATCACCACCCCCAACTCCCTGCGTAGGTACGAAACTCGTCGAATCTGTCTCGCAGTCGCCAAAGTTCACCACTAGCACAAGCATGATGAGCACATCCCAAATCACCTAAAACAGTAGAAAAATTCCGTGTTTTTCTGTCTATCGCGACCGACAGCCTCTGTCAATCGCGACCGACAGACCCTGTCAATCGCGACCGACAGACCCTGTCAATCGCGACCGACAGACTTCACGACCGACAGAGTGCCACGTAGGACCCTGTCAATCGCGATTGATACCGTCGATCGCGATCGACAGCCACGACCGACACCTCTGTCAGTCGCGATTTACACCGTCGATCGCGACCGACTGAAATTCAACGACTGATTGACTTTTACGCGTAGCCACGTGTCCATCGCGACTGATAGGCCCCCGATTGACTGAAATTTCGGTGAAAAATCCGGAAAACGTGTCGATCGCGATTGACAACGTCGATCGCGATTGACAACGTCGATCGCGATTGACAGCCACGATCGACTCTGTCGATCGCGATTGACACTGTCGATCGCGACTGACAGCCCCGACGGACACCTCTGTCAATCGCGATTGACAGACCTGTCGATCGCGATTGACAGGCTTTTCGGCCAAAAATTAGGGTTTGCTTTTGTTCAAACTTTGGGATAAATTTTGGGGCAAATAGTCAATCCATTGGCATAATTGGAGGTTCCTACACGTGTTTTGGGAGAAAATCCTAGGATCTGTCAGCCAGATTGAATCCTGTCTTAACCCCCTAAACCCTGAACAGTCATAACTTCTTCATACGAAATCAATTTTTTGAGCTCTAGGGCTTGTTGGAAAGCTCGTGGCATATACTACACGCCCTCAACTGTTCTTTTTATAAAGATAATGCATTGATTTTCAGATAGGGTATTTTGAAGTTGACCATACCCAGGGGGATCAAAGTCAGGGGTCTTTAGAATTGTTTTCTTAAAAATCACTATGCAAGTTAGTGTTTGTGCTACAGGACTGAAAATCATCGGTTCTGTCTTTGGAATTTAAATCTTAAGGCTAACTTTGGAAATTTTACAGATCTATTGAGAGCTTCGAAAGGCGTTCTAAGCAAGTGTAAGTGCAAGCTTGGGAACACACTTCCTGGGCACTCAAGGGCAACCAAGAAGGAAACAAAAGGTTGGAAATTCTCAACTCCCTTTGTCAATTCCTAGCTTAGGCTAAGAACGACTAGAGGTAGGAGTAAGTCAGGGCGACGATAGTCAGGTATCAAGTTGAAGACTACCTAAAAACTCAAGTTCAAGCTAAAAAACTAATCTCTGTACTGTCGATAACATAAAGGAAAAGAACCTAACGTGGAACTATCAACCTAAAAGCACGAAGAACATTCAAGTATTCCTGACGACGTAATATCAGACAAGACCTCAAACACGATAAATAACTAAAAAGAACCAAGCGACTAATATAAAGTAACCAGCAACGAGGTTGTACTCTGGGCAAAGAATTAGGCTACTTAGATAGGCATATGAACCTTAGATCAGGACGACATCTAGTAAGGGAGAGACAAAGCCTTAGGTCTTCAGAGGCTAGTGTTAACCACACTACTAGGTCTTGGGCCCAACAGTTGAGCCACCACTCGTACTACCCTAGCTCTGAGACCAGTGAGTCAGAGATGTCTCAAGGCATGGACAGACCTACGGGAAGTTCAGGAGTGCCTTACTTGTACAGGGTAGAAGGCCCTTACAAAACACAGTTGGAATACCTTAGGACCAACCGATTAGGTGCTAGCATCTATGAGGACGGCTTAGGAAGATCTGTGGTACAGATTAAGAACCCTGACCAATCCATAGGACTAGAGCGCCCAGCTGTCAAGTTTGAAAACGGAGCTTACTTGGACAAAGAAGGAACCATATACGTAGTCACCAGTCACCCAGATAGGACGGACGAATTTGGAAATGTGATCCCAGAAGTGGACTTAGGGGACTTAGAGCAAGGAAGCATGGGTACAGAACCTAGAACCCCTCGAGGCAAATCGGTTCTCACTAGGATTATAACACCAGAGTGGATTCCCCAGGATAATAAGAGCATAGAGTTGCTCCTCAATCGAGAAACTGACGAAGCCTTTTGGAGGTATAAATCTAGTCAGCCAACTGATATAGGAACTATCATGATCTATGAGTTTAAGGATCCTGATAGCCCAGGCAGAGTGACCTACTTAGATCACACTTCGGAGAGGATCTTTGTGGTGACAGAAAATGATAGGCATGCTTACACTTGGAAGGGTGAATTCGTTTTCCCCCAACCAAGATCGAATGTATCCTATGGTCACCCTGGAGCTGGAACATCCCAAGCTCATGGAGTGCAAAGAGACAGAAGTAGAGATAGACCAGAAGTAAGCTTTGCTAACCCAGTGGGCAGAGAAAGAACGAGGACGGAAACGAATAGAGTAGAGCCTGAGATACTCAGAGCTCACAAGAATCAAAGAAATGTGGATGAGTTCCCTCTACCACGACCTAGAGAGCACACAAGGACTTTGAGACTGACTCAGCTAGTTAAGTCCATGAAGAACTACTTCGATGGCACGGGAGATCCATACGATCATGTGGCTGAGTTTAGGCAAGTCTTGAGAGCTGAACAAGTGGAGGATCTATTCACGCAGTACAATGCCTTTGGTCTGACCCTTAGGAACACTGCCCTAACATGGTTTCAGCCACTCAATGAGAGGCAGTTCAGGAGCATAGACCAACTCCTAGAGGCTTTCATTGTAGAGTTCTCTAAGAGTGGCATAAGACACAATACCTCCTCATTGATTCACAGCTTCAAACAGACTCCCCAAGAGACTGTAAGATTGGCAGGAAGAAGATTTAGACAATATCTTGAAAGATGCCCTGTTTCGGAGCTACCCACACCTGCCAAACAAGTAGCCTTATTCCTTGATGGATTGCTGAGTACGAAATTGAGATCCTATGTGTATATGAAGGACCCTAGGACTATAGAAGAGTGTGTACGCATGTGCATTGACATTGAAGATAACCTAGGGGAAGAACTAGAGCTTTCCAAAATCTACAAAGATTCAGATAGTGCATCTAGTCACTCTTCCACGCAATCCACATCAATTGAGGAACTCGCAGAGAAAGTAGCTCAGAAATTAGGTGTAACTAGGAAACAAATCCCAAGGTTTGCCCCTGTGAAAAGGTGCTATACTTGTGGTGGTGACCACATGGCGAATGTCTGCCCCATTATGGCTCAACCCCAAGTAAATCCTAGTAGCCAGTACTGCACCATAGAACGGAGATACACCAATCACACCGCACAAGATTGCCCATACAACAAGCAGGCAGTTAGGCAACCCTACCCTCAGCCATACCCTCAGCAAGGAAGATACCAGAACCCGTACCCTCCACAACCATATGGCAGGCCACAACAACCGTATCAGCAACCCTACCAAAGCCAACAAAGGCCTCAGCCAGTGTTAGCTCAACAACCACCTGCCCCAGCTAATGTGATTCCGGTAAAGTATGCTGTTGCAGAAGGAAACCTGAATAGAGCTATAGTCCCTGTAACACCCTTGATTTCTGAAAGTGACCCGAGTGACCATAGCTTTGATTCTACACATGTTGATAGTCCCCAGGCGTACTACATGCAGTCTCCAGAACATGGTGAGTCCTATTACAGCGAAGAGCCAAATGAACCTAGTTGGGAGTCAGATTATACAAACGTCATGTATACAAACCCCAACCCTAGACCCCAACCTAGGCAGGTACGACCACCATTTCCTAGAGGACCATGCTACAGATGTCAGGGAGATCACTTCATTCGTGATTGCCCCATGCCTGCACCTACACAACCCCAATCAGTGACAATCCAGGGCTATTGCCAAGAGTGTGGAAAGGAGCATCTCTTATGAGATTGCCCTAAGAATCCTAATAATATGCCAAAAATCACTCCCATTAATGTGATTGGGTTGGTTGTAGATTCCTCAGGAAGTGTCACTTCCACTGCACCAGTAGAGGTAGTCACTAGAGCTCAGGCATTGCAGCAAAACCAAGGGGCAAGCCAGGAAAAGGGCCCAGAGGCTAGTGAAACTGAGAGCATAACCAAGAAAAGGACTAGAGCTTGGAAAGATAGTCGGGAAAGAATGAAAAGGCAATGGGCAAAGAACATGAGTGAACTCGAGGAAAGCGTAAGAGAAACAAGAGCCAGAATAATCGAACTCACAACTCAAACTCCCTCTCACACTACTCCGCCACCACCATTCCCATCTCCATCCGATCCACCACCTTCCAACCCGCCTCATACGACTCCACCACCCCCCAAAGTAGGATCAGTCCTAGCAGATCCCACTCCCGAGGACCTAAACATGATGCTTAAAGCATATCAGGCCAGAATCCAAGAAGGGCCAACCATAACCGATCATGAAAAATGCTACCCTAGAGCCGAGCTAGAGCTTGAACGAACTAAAATTTGTGCTAAGATGGTGGAATTGGCTCAAGCCATGTTCGAGGCTAGCCGCCTCTTTAACATCTCTAGCTCAGCTAAGACGCAGTTACACTTTGATGGACTGCTAGAAAGAATAGAGAGGCTAATTGCACAATCAGAAAAGGAACCTGCCCCTCAAAGAAAGGAAAGGGCAGGAGAATGGATAAGCCAGCCTCTTTAGGAAGCCCATGTGCCTCCTCAAGAAGCTTATCTTTCCCCCCAAAAGGCAGATGAGCCTCCCTCGAAAGCTTACGTACCTCCACAGGTTGCCTACATTCCTTCTCAGGGAGCGTATGAACCTGTTCGGAAAAGTAATAGAATAAGTAATCCCCCCCAGGAAGCTTGTGCTCCAGCCATCTATGAGAACGAGGAGAGAGTCAACGATAGAAGAAGCCCTCCTTCCCAGGTTGCTTATGTGCCTAATTCTACGGAGCCAGACACTTCTTCTTCTATGAATCGGTTTGCACCAGACTTCCTACGAGAGATTCAAGAAGACAAATGGGATAACGAAAGTGAAGTCGCCCCTCCCTTTGAACTTGTGGATGATGCACATGACCAATTCCCACAAGACATCCCATCTATTTACGGGGAACATGAGAGTACTCAGTCTCACGAGAGATTGGACTTTGAGTCTAATTCCATACAAGAGCTACCCCACTTCATAGGCCCATGGGAAGCTAAGTCCACCTGTATGAGAATGCCTACAGTCATGGTAAGAAACGAAGATTCAGTCATACCTAGGAACACAGAGGTAGTGAAGAACACTAACGTGCAGTGCAATCTCAAGTTAGAAGAGCTACTCAAGGTTAGACCTGAATTATGGAAACATGTCGCCAAACAAGTACCAGAAATAGCCAAACCTCGTTCCCAGGTAGGATCCCATAGGACGGTGCCAGAAATTCCCTTGGATAAGATAGGAGATATGTGTGAAGGCGAAGAAGGGAACACCTATCTTCCCATCACCTACCAGGAGTACACCACCAAGGCAATTTTGGACTCAGGTGCAGGAGTTGCAATTGCCACCACTTCCCTATGGAAGCGTTGGGGCAAGCCGGCACTCAGGCCCACGAGGATAAAATTGCAAATGGCCGATGGTCACATAGAGAGACCCTTAGGATTGCTAGAAGGAATAACTCTCACCACTTGTGGTGTCGAGTTTGAGCATATATTTGCCATATGTGACTTCATCAAAAATCATGCCTATGAGATGATTTTGGGAAGACCATTTATGCGACAGTTGCAAGTGGTACAGGATTGGGGAACCAATTCTTTATACCTGCAACACTTAGGTGTTACAACCAAAGTAAATCTCAAAGATTACTCTCATAGAGATGTACCTCCTATCCAGTGGAATCCCATCCATAGAGCCAAAGATGATACGGAATCTGTGCATTCCATAGGGTCAGGATCCTCATGGATGCATGAAGACACCCACTTATGGATGTGCAAAGTAGCAGTAGAGGAAGAGAAGAGAGAAAAGGCCAGAGAAATAGGTGCAAACGAAACTCATAGACCCATTCAAGACCCAGCCTATGCACCTGTAGTCTTTCCTGATGAGGAATTCGAACCCCATGGCTGGGCAGAAATTTTAGCAACCATGGACGTAGCCATCAATGAAGAACAATGGACACCTCACTGTGATGAGGATGGCTATGACATTTCAGTCTTCTCCATAGAGCCAATCATGGGAGCGGCAGTTCTAGAAGAATGCGAACCTAGCCTTGATGCATTTGAGGATGCAAGTGACTCCGATCTAGAGTCAATCATTATGGACCCACCATTTGCATCAGATGAAGAATACTTCCATGAAGTAGAACTTCAACCCCAGAGGCATGGAGAGCTTACAAACGATGTAAGATTAGCAACACATGTGACCCCGAAGGAAGAAGGAAAGAAACGAAAGAAGAGAGAAGCCTCACCAGAAGAGGAAGAATCTTTGTTTGAGGTCCCGGAAAATTTTAAGAAGTATGAGATAGACGACAGGAGAGTCATGATAAGAATGCCTAAACGAGAGGCACAAGTAGGAGATGTTGAAAATCGGGTTTTGCATGCAGAAGAGTGGTGAACCCATAACCGAAGGTATACGGATCTTGTTTTTCACTTCAAAAATTATCACTTAATTTATTTGTACCTGTAGATCCTTGGCTGCAGATGACTACAAACTTATTTCCTCAAGAGTCATACATGGTTCATATGGGCAATATATTGATTAACCACAATAGCATTACATTAACACCTCAAAAATACATAGTACACTTTTACTCACTCATCATAAGAAAACTTCTTTCACATATGTTCACCATCATGAAATCACTTCAATAGATGGGTCAACGTATGAACTTATTCAGCCATGATGTAGATAAAAATGCATATATATGGTTCTGCAGCAACAAGTAGTCTTCTGCATTCTTTATCAATCATAATTTATGAGAACCTGCACATATCAAAGTAGTCTTCTGCATTCATTATCAATCATAATTTATGAGAACCTGCACATATCATAACTCTGCATATGCTTATACATTTGATGTTTATCACAACAGTCAATGCTCCTTTCTAGTCTGCAATAAAACCATTTCTCACCATAACATATACACTGTGTATTCACTAATTTTTCCACAATAGTGTACTTCAATAAGTCACATCATCAACACAATAGAAATAAAAACGTGTCCAGATGCTACAAATAATCACCTGCAACTTTTGGGAGGATTATCACATATACTTATTATGTTCATAACAACATCATAGCATCTTAATTCCATGAGGCACAACTCCAATACTCTGAGTGCATAATGCATGAACTATAATATGACGAAGAACTTTCTCTGCATATGAATCACTTCCATGTGCACATACTCTCAAGTATGATTAATATTCAGCTCATACATTTATAATGCATTATCCATATTTCCTGTGCGACATACGTATCAAGTGTACACATCAATACACAACTCTCATGCATAGAGTCACCTATAATCTTATGCACATAATATATTCAAACTATTTGTACCTGTGTGAATAGACCTTCACATCATCCTTACATATGATCTTCGGGGAGGAGTCATATGACAAATGTTTCTTCTATTCTGAGAGATGATTTCCATATCATTTTTATGGCACAAGGAATGAGCTTGTTTCTTGTAACAACAGATATAAGATTTGCATCACCTGCACTTTGTAACCTTGACTTTCATGCAACTGTACTTAGTTCAGAATGACTTCATAAAGTAAGAAACTTTTGTTTATCATGTGCACTCATAGAAAATAACAACTTGTCATCGACCTATCATAATAACAGAATCATGAATCTATCATATATGAGAATTATACCTTTGTGACGTCCACTTTTCTGCAGGCATATATAGTCCGAAATGCTTTCACATAGAACTCTGTGTTCAATCTTTGATACATGCGATCCTGTGACTCAGAGAGAGAGAGAGAGAATAAAGAACGCATGAAATATATTTCAATCAACTAAGAGTTTACATAGAGAAGAGCATTGGCAGATTTGACATGACATGCCAGTATTATGTCCATGTGTGTTGCTAACAAATCCTACAAGAGAACACTATGGAGAGCCGCGCTGCTATCATGCTCACACACTTCTTTATATAGAAGTTTGAAGACTCGTAAGTGTTCCCTTAGATTTAGGAGGAGTTAAATGCACATATGCATATTGCCTTAAGTCAAGGAGAAAATCAAGGGTAGAAGGAGTTAAATGCGTATATGCAATTTCTTGAGTCATTCCTTAAGTCAAGGAGGAATCAAAGCGCAAGTGGATTCCTATGTAGTTTTCTATGGTTCACACAAGGGTTTATTCATATGTGTTATGAAAAGAAACTAAGATAGTGTTCATATGAGAAAAACCAAAAAAACACTACGGGCACACTTTATTAGAACATTCCAATGAAAGGAAGCAAAACTAAAAATATGAGAGGGTCCTCTAAGTTCTAATGTTTTAAAGCTTCATTGAAGCTTGCCATTTTTTTCAACAGGAGAGGCCTATGATAACAAAGAAACCACCAAGAAAATAGTAGTGGCCATAGAAGAAGGAGAGGAGAGATGCACATACATAGGCCATGACTTAACAGAGGAAGAAGAGCATGCGTTAATTGCCTTGCTAAGAGAATACAGAGATGTGTTCGCTTGGAGTTACAAGGATTTGAAAGGTGTTGACCCTGACATATGCTCACACACCATTCCCATGACGGCAGATGCTAAACCCTCTAAGCAAAAGCCCTACACATATAACGACAATTACGCCGCTAAGATCAAAGAAGAGATAGATAGACTGGTTGAAGCTAGATTTATCTATGAAATTGAGCACACTGAGTGGGTATCCCCCATCGTAGTGGTGCCCAAGAAGAATGGCAAGCTGCGTGTGTGCATTAACTTGAAAAAGGTTAATGCGGCCACAATTCGGGATAACTATCGGCTTCCTATCACAGAGCATCTCTTAGAAAGAGTAGCAGGCAAGGAAGTGTACAGCTTCCTCGATGGATTTTCGGGCTACAATCAAGTAGCCATAGCTCCAGAAGATCAACATAAAACGGCTTTTGCCACAGAATGGGGCATTTTTGCCTTTAGAGTCATGCCATTTGGGCTTACCAATGCACCAGCAACCTTCCAGAGGCTGATGTGCCATGTGTTTAAGGAGTTCCTGAGGAAAAGTTTAGAGGTCTATGTTGATGATCTTTGTGCTCATTCCAACATTAGACAAACCCATATCCCCGAACTCAGACAAATCTTTGACAAATGTAGAGAATATCAAGTCTGCCTGAACCCAGAAAAGTGTGTTTTCATGGTCAGGCAAGGCAAGATTCTAGGACACATAGTGTCAAAGAATGGCATATCCACTGATGAAGAGAAAGTGAGAGCCATAGCAGAGCTACCTAGGCCAAGGAATGTCAAGGAAGTACAAGCTTTCATGGGGCATTGTGGTTATTACCGACGATTTATACACATGTATGCTGTCATTGCAAAGCCATGTATGGACTTCTGACTAACTTTGAGTGGACGGATGAATGTGAGAATTCCTTCCAGGAGCTTAAACGAAGATTGTGTTCAGCACCAGTCTTGACCACACCAGATTGGAATAAGCCATTCCATGTTCATGTGGATGCATCCAATTATGCTATTGGATGTGTGCTTGCACAACCTACTGGTGAAGGTAATGTGGATCTTCCAATCGCCTATGCCAGTAGACAATTGAATGCGGCTGAACGGAACTACACCACTACAGAGCGAGAAGGATTAGGCATGGTATATGCAGTTAAGAAATTTAGACACTATTTGCTTGCAAACAAGTTTAAATTTTTTACTGACCATCAGGCATTGCTATACCTCGTAAATAAGCCATGCAATACAAGAAGATTAGTGAGATGGTTTCTCTTGCTCATGGAATATGACTTTGAGGTAGTGGTGAGAAAAGGGAGGACTCATTTGAGAGCTGATCATCTTTCTAGGCTCACATCTGGAGAAGCCCCACAAGGAGTATCAGATGACCTTCCTGACGCTTACTTGTTTAATTTGGAAGTGGTGCCACAGTGGGCTAAGCCATTGGTACCAGTATTGACATACGGGCCTAACCATCCAGTGGTAAACACACGGAATAGAGAGGTTGTAAAAGCCCAAAAGTACCACATCATGGCAGGAAGTATGTACAAGCACACAGATCAAGGGATCTTGGCTTGTTGCGTAGAAGAGGATGAGTACGCTAAATGGTTGCAATTAGCACATGTAGGTGCGTTAGAGCAACACCATTCAAAGCAACGAACTTTACAGACACTAAGGAGACTCGGAGTGCATTGGCCGACTATGGAAGCGGATGTCCAAAAGTTGTGCAAGGAATGCCCAATCTGTGGCATTAAACCACCTGTGGAACACGCCACTCTTTATCAAGTGTCCATAGTGCCAGATTGGAGTGAACCTCTAGTATCCTTCCTGAGGACAAACACATTCCCTCCAGACATGACTCTGGCTAGGAAAAGGAGTTTAGAACAAGAAGCCCAGGATTACTCACTCATTGGTGATAATCTATACAAGCATGGTAAAGATGGTTACCTGAGACTATGTGTCCATGAAAGTGAATATCTTAAGGTCTTGGAAACTGCTCACCAAGGTGTAGTAGGAGGGCACTTTGGACCAGATCGGGTGATCAAGGCGATACTATTTGCGGGCTTCTGGTGGCCTACCCTTCACATGGACGCACATACCTATGTGAAGCGATGTGATGTCTGTCAGAGAACTCAGTATCCTATACGAAAAGATGAGATGCCACTGAAACCTATGATGGGTGGACGTGCATTCTCTAAGTGGGGAATAGACTTCGTAGGTCCTATTAATCCCCCAGCTAAGGGTTCCCATGCAGAATACATCATTGTTGCAACAGATTATCTCACCAAGTGGGTAGAGGTAAAAGCTACGACAAAGAATGACGCTCAGACAACTGCTAAATTCTTGTTTGAGAATGTATTCACAAGATATGGGCTACCTATAGAGCTTGTAAGTGATAGAGGCACTCATTTCTTGAACGAAGTGATTGAAAATCTACTCCAAGAATTCTTGGTAATACACAAGAAGTCTGCCCCCTATCACCCTCAAGCTAATGGACAAGCTAAGAGCACTAATAAGATCTTATGCAATGTGCTGACAAAATTAGTGAACACTAAACGCTCTGATTGGGACAAACAGCTGCACCATGCTGTTTGGGCATACCGAGTCGCCTACAAAACGGTACTCCAAGCCACCCCCTTTCAGATGGTATTTGGCCAAAACGCAGTGCTACCCTTGGACTTCTTAATACCTACGTTGAAAGTAGCACAAGAGCACGAATGGACATGTCATGAGCTCTCCTCTAGGATCTTTGACCTTGAACGATTAGGAGAAACAAGGCTAAGAGCAGCTGCAGGGATATATGCAGCTAAGAAGAGACAGAAGGCATACTTCGATGCCCATGTGAAGGATAAGGGTTTGAAAGCAGGAGATCTAGTTTTAGTCTACACACTGAAACAACACGCAAGGAAACTAGAAAAGAGAGGCTACGGACCTATGATCATCAATAGGATCTCCACGAGTGGAGCAGTACAACTAGCCACGTTAGAGGGTGATATTCTCCCAAACTATATTAGCGGATGCAGAGTCAAGTTGTATCAGGAACCCCTTACGGAGGAAATGCTCAGCCGACTCAACACTGCTAAGAAACGCAAAGAGGAAGAAAAGCGAGTTCGAGAAGAAGCTCAAGCAGAAGCTTTAGAACGCATCAGAAGGATGAAGTTACGAAGGCAAGGTAGAGATCAGCCTAGAACGAATGACTATGCAGATCAAGGATATCCTATGGCCATGTGTGAAGTCGCAGGAACAAGCTCGCATAGGATAATTGATCGACGTCCTTTCATAACCCTGGATATAGGACAAGGAAAGAGTGCAAGGACCGTGAGAGCCTTGATTGACTCAGGTGCAGCCACTAGTGCTGTTAAATTGTCTTACTGTCAAGAGTTGCAATTAACTGTCAATCCTGTGGAAGCATATCTCGTAGGATTGGGAGGCGTGGAAACCCCTTGCATGGGCGAGGTGGAACTTCCCCTCTACATTCATGATGAGGCAATGACAGTTAAAGTACTAGTGTGTCAAGACGAGGATCTCACTGAACCTCTTGTCTTGGGTCAAGACTGGATCTATGACCAAGCAGTCAACTTAAACCTAAGAAGTGGACTTCTTCAGGTTTGGGTCAATCATAGTCGAATTACAGTAGAGTTAGATAATGGAGCACTCAAGGAACTAGGAAAGGCACAGACTCCTGGTCCTTCCAGGAGTACACATGAAGATGACCATGTTGTTCTTGTCCAAAACTATGTGTTGCAGAGGAATGATATTCGCAAAAAAGGAGTCAGGGATGCAACGGAACTCCCTTCTTTTCCAAAGGCCAAAAGGAGGCAGCAACCAAAGATGGATCAAAGGCAGAAGAAGCAGAGTACTTCCTATGTCAGAGATCAAAAGTACCTGCGCAGCAAAATGTCCCAGCAAGTGAAACAAGTGTGGGTACGGAAAGGCGAACACCCGGTTGCACTCAAGCCAACCACACAGGCAAAGCCTCTTATTAGTCACCAACAACACGATACTAATAAGAAGTCTTTCAGAAATTCTTCTGCTAACGTGACATCTATTTGGGTGCCCAAGAAGTCGATAAAGGCTAGCCCACAATCAAGACAAATTTGGGTGCCTAAGGCTTGTTTGCGGGCGCAAGTAGCTACGCCGAGGCCACGACCTATACAGCATAACCCATCCACTCGCACAGCCAGTACTCACTCGTTTTCAACACTCAGGAACACACCAAGGCCCATGAGCACGCACATAATCACTTGTAAATGGGTCCCTAAAAGGCCTCATTTTCAAACCGAGACACCGATAAAGCTCTCTAGAGTCTCTACGAAACCAAGAGCAAAACCCATCCACTCCATTTGGCAGCCTCAAACTTGTAACAAACCCCCAGACCCCATTTGTAAATCCATGATAACTTACTAACCACATCACTATCACACTACATCATTCCACTTAACTCTTAGGTCTACCGAACGGCTAACCGCACACGCACTCGCACCGAGCACTTACTAACCCATTATTCGCTCCCGACCCTCATGTTAATGTTGTAATGGGAACGACAACGGTCCTCCCTTGTCCTGTACAATGTTAACACATGTTTGTATATTCTCACAGAGACAGGCAGCAAGAAGTAACATGGCAGATACGGTAGGAACTAGCTCCCAGGCAGGCACCAACCCCCAAGTGGTGGACATTGAAAGCCTTCCGGTCGAGGAGGAACTAAAGGAAAGACCAGTGGCATTAAGGGCATTAGCTGCCATACCGATTCAGAATCCTCCACAGGGTCACACAATGCCGGTGGGCAAAACCTCACACTGGTTCAGTGACGTTGCTGGACCTCTGGGTGAAGGCACATACATGTGCGAGTCCGAGGTAGAATTCAATGGACGTTGGGGCAGATACCATTTCTTTACCAGGGAGTTTGAAAAGCTACAGAATAATGAAGGACTGAAGTCGATATGGAAGAAGGCTGGGCTTTATGATTACTTCAAGTTCCAACTACCAAAGCCAGATTTTCTAAGGTGCTCATACTTAATTAGTACCCTCACTCCAAGCAAAGACAAGAAAGGATACAGCTCCTTTGTGCTCCCATCACTCACAAGGGGCAACGAGCTGAAGCGTTTCCGCTTGACTATCAACTTGGTAAGAGAAGCTCTCGACATGAAAGGTATGCACATTCCAACAGAGAAAGAGACTATGGTTCCAGACAATATGAAGAACAGGAATCAGACGAAGTTGAAGGACATGGTTGCGATGACACCTACGATCGCCATTCACTTACGCATGGTCATGCAACATTTCGCATTCCCCGCGCAGGAAAGGTTCACAATGCCTCCCGAAAAGATCTGGTTTAGCCTCTACTTAGCGGATGCTTTTGATTTGACAATCAATATGCCCCACTGGATTATCGACCAAATTCATATGGCTCATCAAAGATGGTATAAGAAGCAAAAGTATGTACTGTATGGTTGCTGTGCGCTAACAAGAATTGTGTATAGATGTCTCGCATATGATGTACCAGTGCAGAGGGCTCTCATTTGGACCAGAGCACAGGAGTTTCAATGCAGATTGTCAGCTGTAGGGCCTCCCTCCAAGAAGATGAGAGGCGCTGTCCAGATGCCTTGTGCACAAGCTCGCGGTGCAACCCTAACACCTGAAACAACCCCAAGACTTCCCCGACGAGTACAACCATTTACTATCAGGTTACCCAGGCACAGCACAGATGGCCCTAACCTTGTGTTTCCACTAGTACCTACTGACCTGGAATTCCCACATGGATTCACTTTGGAGGATCTAACGGATGAGGAAGTTGCCACAATCATCGAAGCTGTAAATGCGGAAGTTGAAGCGGAGCAAGCTGGTGGACAGCAAACTGCCCCAGACCAAGCCCAGCCCAGCCAACCGGACGTAGTCAATGTGGACGATGAAGAAGAAGCACATGAGGAGGCACAGGGTGGACAATCAGAAGCAGAAGAACAAGAGTATGATCAGGAAGCCCTACAAGTACTGGAAGGTGCCCCAGCCTATACTAACGCATTAAAGAAGCTCTACGATACGATGAACCGAGTTCAAGAGCAACACAGACTATCATTAGCTGTAGGTAAAGCCCTCATGAACCAGATTCTAGAGGAGGAAGGAGTGGACGAGCAATACCATGCCACCTTGGAAATGATATCGGACGCTTTGGGAGTACTTGAAACGGTGCATACTGCACTAGTGCAATCACGAAGGACAGAGAAAAGATATGGCAGACGCCCCCCACGAACGGAAAAACGAATGAATGTATTAGGATCAGGACCACAAGGCACCCCCACAACCACTGGCACAGCACACACTGTTCACGACACCGAGGAAGCTCACACATCGAGTGCACCTCCATCACCTCCCTTGCCACCTTCTCCCCCACATCCGCCCCATTCACCTCCCTCTACCACTGTAACCTCTACTGTCACCACCTCCGAACCCACTACACACACCGACGCACAAACCATCAGTCAACCCACATACTCTATTTCCACTGAAAACATAAGTCTAACCACAGCCACGGTAAACCCCACTACTCCAATCACACTTCCTGGGAGTTCACAATTACACACACCTCTATACACGTTCACAACTCTCACCGCAACCACAATCCCCATGTTCACAGTCACTCCCACCACGGCCTCCACTTTTGAATCCATGGAGGTGTCACCCACCTCTGCACCTCTCCCACCCCCCATTTATCCACAATCTCCCATTCCCCCACCTCCCCCCTCACCCTTCTCCAGTACTGCATCCACAATTCCCTTTCCCTTTCCCTTCCCCTCTGCATTCAACACCATTTCTCCCACCATCCCTCTTAATAATGTATTTAATAATATGTATCAATGCATGTCCCAACTTCAGCAACACTACCAACACTTTGACAACCAACATACAAGGCTTTTCCGAAGCCACGCAGATCTCCAAGCACGATGTAGGGATCTTGAAGAGCAGAAGCAGCTACTACATCAGCAGCACGTGACATTACAGGAACAATATGCACAATTAGTAGCCAACCCACCCCAAGCAGATGAGGAAGAACGACGACACATGGACGAGCTGCTACATTCTCAGATCACGGAAAACCTTAAGCTTCGACGGAACTTGGGCCTCCTACGCAAGCACATGTCGACAGCGCTAGAGGAGAATAAACGATTACAGAAACAGAACGAAGAAAATCTGGAGGCGACCATGGAGGGTTCCCCACAGGAGATTGACCCAGAGCGATTCAAGGCAATTCCCTCTGAGAATATGAAAGTGGTGTTAGAAACTCATGCAGATCGAATGGAGGCCCATGCCACTTTAGAAAAAAGAGAGAGATGATTTGCTAAGGCAGTTGGCCACCCGACAGACATCACCCAGCAAGATCACAACCGTAGAAGATACATCTGAAGAGGTCACTAAACTCCGAGCAGAACTTGAGGAATTACGTAGCAAGGTCATGCAATACGAGCGTCAGCCCTCCCCTCTGGTAGAGCCCGAGCCTGACGATCTTGTGCCAATCGAAGTAGAAGAAACATTCGAGGATCCCTATGTCCCGATGCCAACCCCCGGGGGTAAGCGAACAGAACAGGGCATGGACACAATTGAAATTGAGGCACCTGAATGGATGCAAAAATTAGAGACAGTAGCCACGACGCATGATGACAGGGTGGTAGTCCAAATCGCATTGATGTCACAATTGGAGGAGGTTGTAATAAAATCCGATTATTTTAAGAATCTCTCACACCATAGGTGGATCGGCCCATCGGACGACCTGTATGTTCCTTTTTGCGTTCTAATGGCGGATTATAATGCGGAGATCAAGCACCACACCTCAAGGGAACCAACCTCTGCCACACAGTTTGCACCTGACGACATCCCAGAAAGTGCCAAGCAAGGACATATTCGCCAACCGACTTGGAGAATTCGGCTGCTTGAAACCTACCCGGAAATGGTAAGAACATGGAACAACATGCCATTGTACATCAAATATAACCCATGTTATTGCCCTGTATTTCGAAGGAGATCATGGCCGGAGTACACACAAACAGTGCTGACGATTAAAGGATGTGAGAAGTGGCTCAATTATGTGTACTTCGCACCCCCTAAGGGCCCACCTACTATTGGATATATGATTTCGACGATTCGACATTGGGGGGTCCGGTTCAAGAATGTACCTGATGTAATGACTCAGATGTGCTTGAAGATTTTCGAACTTATGTTGGTCACCTTCAGGACCTTCAAAAATGCCCACATCTCTCAGCACTAGGATTTAATGAAGGTAATCAGGACCTTGTATATGACATGAGCACAACCCCATCGATTAATGTTGTGTATGCATGGCACGCTCGCATCAAATATCTACCGGCCTGCTTCAAACAAACGTTTGAAGAGATGTTTGTCACGGGATTCTGGGAATATCACTCCGAGATATTCATTCCCAGACCATCCCATCTCTTGCAGTTGTTTGCAGTGGAACAAGCTCTCCATTCCGAAAAGCTACGTATACCACATCCAGAGGTTCCCGGGCCGGTAGATTGGGATGCTCTACTCACAGATTTGGCCAAAGGATTGAGGATTGCCGAACATCACTTAGCGCAGGATGTCGTTGAGTACTACATTCAAAAACCCACACAACAAGGGTCTGTCAGGGACGACAGACGCGAGAGAGGGGGGGGTGTTAGCAACAGACAAGGAACTGAAGGACTAACGAGGCATGGCAGTCAGAGAAGAGAGTCAGAAGGGAGAGAAGGCACAAGCAGACAAGGGAGTCAACAAAGATCTGGCAAATAGGCCAATAATTTTCTTCAAGAAGAAGCACGTATGAGCATTCACGCAGATCTAGCACTAAGGCAACCCTTTAGTTTTTCAAAACCCTTACACCAATTAAAAGTGATTCTCATCACTAAACACCATTGTAAATACCATTTCATATTTTTGTAGCTCCATTTTGTGCAAGCCAAGGAGTCCTTGAGCTTGAGGAGCTTTAGAAGTATCTACCTGCCAATTTTCGTATTTTTTAGATCTCGTTTGAGCCCTCAAATAAGCCGTGGAACCTAATTTTTAACTAGGCCGGACACTAGGTCTGAACAGGGCCAAAACTAGTAAAAAACTATAAAAAGAGCTAGAGAGCTCATTTTTGAGGTTAGATTGTAATTGAAACAAACTTGTAAGAGCTTTTTGAAAGTAATCTAAGAACTCCATTGATTCTCACTCTTTGTCTTGCCGTGTGTGCGCGTGTGTGTGTATGTGTGTGCATGCTTGTGTGCTTCTCACTCACACACTTGTGCCTCCACTTGCTCGAGGTCTTCATACCATCCTCACGTCTTCCCGGATTGACATTAAAGGAGGTGCTACTCATCACCGAGCTACAAACACGCTTCCTGAGCATACAAGGGCAACCAAGGGAAGAACTTCAGGTTGGAAATTCTCAACACCCTCTGTCAATTCCTAGCATAGGCTAAGTACGGATAGAGGCTTTGATTAATTAGGAGCACGTTAAGAACAACCAAGTCCAAGAACTCTAATCACTCAAGTGCAAGTGCTAGGAGATTACAATTGCGAAACAGCTTAAGGAAAAGAAAATTAAATTGAGCGACCGCACTCAAAGTACGATAAAAACTTAAGTGTTCCTTGCGACGAAGATTAATTGGACAAGAAGTGACACCCTAAGAGCAATTAAAAAAGAACAAGTGACTGATACAAAAGAACTCAGCAACGCAAAGTGTACTTGGGAAAATTTGGGATTATTGAATTGGGTTTATGAACCTTAGATCAGGACGACACCTAGGGAGAGATAGACAAAGTCTTAGATCGTCAGAGGCTAGCGTCAATCATACTGCTAGGTCTTGGGCCCAGCAATTGAGCGATCACTCGTATTACCCTAGCTCTAAGACTAGTGAGTCTGAGATGTCCCACGGTATGGAGAGACTTACATGAAGCTCCGGAGTGCCATATTTACATAGGGTGGAAGGCCCTTACAAGACACAACTCGAATACCATAGGACCAACCGATTAGGTGCTAGCATCTATGAGGACGGCCTAGGAAGATCTGTAGTACAGATTAAAAACCCTGACCAATCCATTGGACTAGAACATCTAGCTGTCAAGTTTGAAAATGGAGCATACCTGGATAAAGAAGGAACCATATACGTAGTCACCAGTCATCCAGATAGGACAGATGAATTCGGGAATGTGATCCCTGAAACGGACTTAGGTGACCTAGAGCAAGAAAACATGGGTGTAGAACCTAGAACCCCTCGAGGCAAATCTGTTCTCACTAGGATTATCACACCAGAATGGATTCCCCAAGATAATAAGAGCATAGATCTACTCCTGAACCGAGAGACTGATGAAGCCTTTTGGATATATAGACCTAATCAGCCGAGTGAGGTAGGAACAATCATGATATATGAGTTCAAAGATCCTGATAGCCTAGGTAGGGTGACCTACTTAGATCACTCTTCAGAGAGGATCTTTGGGGTTACAAAAAATGATAGGCATGCTTACACTTGGAAAGGTGAATTTATTTTCCCCCAACCAAGATCGAATGTGTCCTTTGGTCACCCAGGAGTTGGAACCTCCCACGCTCATGGAATTCAAAGAGACAGACATAGAGATAGGCCAGAGGTAAGCTTTGCCAACCTAGTGGGAAGAGACAGAACGAGAACGGAAACAAATAGAGTGGAACCTGAAGGACTTAGAGCCCCAAGGAATCAGAGGAACGCTGATGATTTCCCTCTGCCAAGTCCTAGGGAACACGCCAGGATTTTGAGACCGACTCAGTTAGTTAAGTCCATGAAGAATCACTTCGATGGCACAGGAGACTCATATGATCATGTGGCCGAGTTTAGGCAAGTCTTGAGAGCTGAACAAGTTGAGGACCTATTCACGCAATATAATGCCTTTGGTCTAACACTTAGGAACACAACCCTTACGTGGTTTCAACCCTTGAATGAGAGGCAGTTCAGGAGCATAGACCAACTCCTAGAGGATTTCATTATTGAATTCTCTAAGAGTGGCATAAGGCATAATACCTCCTCATTGATTCACAGCTTCAAGCAAACCCCTCAAGAGACCATGAGACTTGCAGGAAGAAGATTTAGGCAATATCTTGAGAGATGCCCTGTTCCTGAGTTACCCACACCGACCAAACAAGTGGCTTTATTCTTGGACGGATTGCTAAGTACAAAGTTGCGCTCCTATGTGTACTTGAAGGACCCTAGGACCATAGAAGAGTGTGTACGCATGTGCATTGACATTGAGGATAAGCTAGGGGAGGAGTTAGAGCTTTCCAAAATCTACAAAGATTCAGATAGTGCCTCTAGCCTCTCTTCCTTGCAATCCACATCAATTAAGGAACTCGCTGAGAAAGTAGCTCAAAAACTAGGTGTCTCTAGTAAAAAAATTCCTAGATTTGCCCCAATAAAGAGGTGCTATACTTGCGGTGGTGACCATATGGCGAATGCATGTCCCATCATGGCTCAACCCCAAGTGAATCCTAGCAGCCAATATTGCAACATAGAACGGAGATACACAAATCACACAGCACAAGATTGCCCGTACAATAAGCATACAGTGAGACAAACCTACCCTCAACCCTATCCACAACAGGGAAGATACCAGAACCAGTACTCCCCACAACAATATGGTAGACCGCAGCAACCCTATCAACAACCCTACCAGAACCAGCAAAGGCCACAACCTGTGTTAGCTCAACAACCTCCAACCCCAGCTAATGTGATCCCTGTAAAGTATGCAGCAGCCGAGGAAAATTTGAATAGAGCTATAGTGCCAGTAACACCACTGCTCTCAGAAAGTGACCCAAGTGATCATAGCTTTGATTCTACACATATTGATAGTCCACAGGCTTACTACATGCAATCTCCTGAACATGGTGAGTCCTACTACAGTGAAGAACCAGGCGAACCTAGTTGGGAGCCAGAGTACACAAATGTAATGTACACAAACCCTAACTCTAGACCCCAACCTAGGCAGGTAAGACCCCCATTCCCTAGAGGACCATGCTATAGATGTCAGGGAGATCACCTCATCCGTGATTGCCCCTTGCCTTCACCTACACAACCCCAGTTAGTAACAATACAAGGCTTTTGTCAAGACTGCGGGAAGGAGCATCTCTTACGAGATTGCCCTAAGAATCCCAATAATATGCCAAAAATAACTCCAATTAACATTATTGGGTTTGTAGTAAACTCTACAGGAAGTGTGACTTCCACTGCACCAGTGCAAGTGGTCACCAGGGCCCAGGCTTTGCAAAAAAACCCAGGAATAGGTCAAGAGAAGAGTGCAGAGGTTAGTGAAACTGAGAGCATAGCCAAGAAACGGTCGAGAGCCTAGAGGGATAGTCGAGAAAGAATGAAAAGACAATGGTCTAAAAAGATGAGCGACTTAGAAGAAAGCATAAGAGAAACAAAAGCCAAAATTGTTGAACTCACCTCTCAAACAAACTGTCACATACCACCACCACCCTCACTTCCATCACCATCTAACCCACCATCTGTCCACCTACCTTAGACCATCCCACCACCCCCTAGAGTAGGATCAGTGCTAGCTGACCCCACTCCTGAAGACATAGACATGATGCTTAAGGCATATCAGGTCAGAATCCAAGAAGGGCCAAATGTGACGGATCATGACAAGTGCTACCCTAGAGCTGACCTAGAAATAGAGAGAACCAAGCTATGTGCGAAAATGGTCGCATTGGCTCATACCATGTTTGAAGCCAGTCGCCTTTTCAACTACTCAGGCTCAGCTAAGACACAATTGCACTTGGATGGACTCCTAGAGAAGTTAGAGAGTATAATTGCAAGATCTGCCAAGGAAGAAAAAAAATCAAGAGAGAGATGAGGCAAGCAAAAACATAAGCCATCCCCCACAGGAAGCTTATGTACCCACTTCCACTAAACCAGACACCTCCTCTTCTATGAATAGGTTCACTCCAGAATTCCTGCGAGAGATTCAAGAAGACAAATGGGCTAAGGAAAGTGAAGTCCCTCCTCCCATTGAACTTGTGGATGACACGCAGGATAACAAAGGCAATTTAGAGACATCCATCACTTTTTAGAGTCATTCATCATTGAATTCTCTAAAAGTGGTATTAGACATGAAACGTCTTCGTTGATTCATAGTTTCAAACAGACCCCTCAGGAAACAGTAAGACTGGCAGGACGTAGGTTTAGACAATATGTTGAGAGATGTCCAATGCAAGAGCTACCCTCACAAGCCAAGCAAGTGTCATTGTTTCTAGACGGCTTGTTGAGCTCTAAACTACGCTCTTATGTGTACTTAAAAGAACCCAGAACGCTAGAGCAGTGTGTACGAATTTTGCATAGACATTGAGGATAACTTAGGAGACGAGTTGGAACTCTCCAAAGTCTATAAGGACTCAGATTGTTCCTCTCTAGCATCCACAAAATTGTCTAGCTCAATAGAGGATCTAGCAAAAAAAGTGGCCCAGAAACTAGGAGTTTCTAGTAAAGAGATGCCAAGGGTAACAACAAACAAGTGTTGTTACACTTGTGGTGGTAATCATATGGCAAATGTGTGTCCCAATGCAACACAACCACAAGCCAATCCTAGTGGCCAATACTGTACATCAAGAGAAGATACACAAATCATACGACACAGGACTTCCCATACAATAAACAAGCAGTGAGACAGAACTACCCACAAGCATACCCGCAACCAGGTAGGTATCAAGGCCAATACAATGCTCAGCCCTATTACTATAGGCCTCCTCAGAACTACCCATACCAGGCTGAACAGAGACCTCAACATGTTTTAGCTCAGCAGCCACCCCCACCAACGAATGTCATCTCAGTGAAATACGCTGCTGTAGAAGAGAACCTAAGTAGGGCCTTAGTGCCTTCTTCACCTTTGATTACAGAGAGTGATCCCCTCAAACAGTTTTGACTCTACTCATGTAGATAGTCCACCCGCGTATTACTCAGAGTCACCGAATGTTGGAAGCAGCCAGAGGCACAGACGACACGGAAGCATGTAACGACAAAGCAGGGAGCCAGTCGAATCGTTTTTCAAATAATTATGTTTTCAAATACTTTCCAAAAACCTCCAACAGTGATTTTTATCACTATTGTAACATATGTAACATAGAAAACCCCATTTTGTAACCCATAGCTCCATTTTGTGGAGTCCTCGAGCTTGAGGAGCTTAGGTAGAACAAGCGTATCAATTTTCGTTATTTTTAGACACCGTTTACCCTTCCAAATAGCATCTAGGACCTAATTTTTAACTAGGCCGGTCACTAGATGTGAAACCCGTCAAAACTAGTCTAGAAACTATAAAAAGAGCTAGAGAGCTCATTTTTGACGTTAGCTTGTTTGAGGTTAGAGTTCTTTTGAGCTTGTAATAGTGTTCTTGAGCAATAGAGCTAATTTCCCACCTTCCATTGTGTCTTGCTTGTCTCTTCGTAGTGTGTGTGCATGTGTGTGTGCATTTCTATGCTTCTCACCTTCACTCTCACTTGATCTCACATTCACGATCTTCATATCACTCCTATCTCTTCCGCGGATTGACATTAAGGAGGTGGAGCTTCTTAACGTGGTTCTCACCATTGTGCTAGAGCAACACCAAATTTGGCGCCGTTGCCGGGGATCGAGTCTAGGACGAATGTGTGATGGTAAGAGTATAGCAAGAAGTGGTGTTGGAAGGTAAAAATTTCAGTTTTTGTTGTTGTTTTTACTTAGTTTTTAGTGTTTTTCACCTCCCCCACACTCCATCTTCATCACCGCATCATCATCTTCATCTCCAAAAAAATCAGAAAATTCACTATATCCCCCCATTCTCCTCATTTTCCCTCATTTGTGCATGCGAGAGAGTGAGAGAGAGCTTTTGTGCTTGTGTGTACTTTTGTTTTCTTGAGTTTTCTTGCAGGTACAGAGCTCCAGTGCATCAGGAAGGCTGCAAAAAGGTAAAAACTTTAGTTTCTGTCAGAAATTTCCATCTGTGTCAGACCATCGCGATGGTCTGCAAAGTTCGGAATTTGGAGAAGGCGACCACACCAGCGTGAAGAGCACACCTGCGCCTACAGGAATCCATAGCTGCATTCACAAAATTTGCATTCTGGTGGACCATCACGACGGTCTCTGACCATCGCGATTGTGTCACACCATCGCGATTGGCTCACGCCATCGCGACGGCTTGGCCGGACCATCGCGACTGTCACTCTAGCACAATGGTGAGTACCAACGTGAGAAGATTCACCTCATAATTGTCAATCCGTGGAGACGTGAGGCCTAGTATGAAGACTATGAGCAAGTGAAGACACAAGTGCGTGAGTGAGAAGCACACAAGCATGCACACACACACACACACGCGCACACAAGGCAAGATCAATGAGAGGAACAATGGAGTTCTTTGCATTAATCAAAAGGTCTCTTACATAAGCTCAATTCACAAACAATCTAGCCCCAAAAATGAGCTCTCTAGCTCTTTTTATAGTTTTTTGACTAGTTTTGGCCCTGTCCAGACCTAGTGTCCGGCCTAGTTAAAAATTAGGTTCCAGGGCTTATTTGAGGGCTCAAACGAAGTCTAAAAATTATGAAAATTGGTACGATGGTACTTCTAATACTCCTCAAGCTCGAGGACTCCTCGGCTTGCACAAAATGGAGTCTATTCTACCAAAAACGGGATTTACAATGTTGGTGTAGTGATTAAAATCACTTGAGTTGTAAATAATCCATGGGAAAAAATGATTTGGCCTTGTTGCCGTATTGTGCATGACTCCTCTGTTGCTTTGTATGCCAACACGCCCCCCTTCCTAGCGTCTGTCGCCCCTGACAGACCTTTGTTCTCTCGGGTGGTCGATATAATATTGGATGACATTGGTGGCCAGTTCATGTTCTCCTATCCTTAAGCCTCTTGCTAGATCAGCTTCCAATGCATCCCAATTTATTGCACCAGGGGTCTCTGGTTGCGGGGTGGTGTAGTACTCTGAGTACATTGCTTGTTCACAAGCAAAAAGTTGGAGCAGATGTGTTGGCTTTGGTGCGAAAATCTCCGAGTGATACTCCCAGAAACCTGATCTGAACATTTCTTCGAAGGTCTGTTTGTAGCAGGCATGGAGGTATTTGATGCGTGCATGCCAGGCGTAAACCACACGAATACTGGGGGTGGTGCTCATGTCATACACCAAGTCATAATTTCCATTGCTGAACCCCGGGAGACGTACCTGTGGTGCGGCTGCATTTCTAAAAGTTTTCAGGACGACCTGCATCATATCTAAGATTTTAAGCATCATTTGCGCTGCTACATCTTGCATGGGCTTCAAGCGCGGCATCCAATGGCGAATGGTTCCCATCATATATGCTACCGACGGTGGTCCCTGTGGTGGCGCAATGTACGGGTAGTTCAGCCATTCCTTGCATTGCACGTTGTTCTGTACCTTGATATTGAATGCCTTCCAAGACCTGCGGCGTGGGACTGGACCGTAGCATGGATTGTATAGGAGGTGTAAAGGTGCATTGTTCCATGTGCGTAGCATTTCTGGATATGTCTCTAGAAGTTTCTGCCGCCAAGTGGGTTGACGAATTTTGCCTTTTTGCACCTCTGGAGAAAGGTCTTCGGGTTGAAATTGGGTCGCAAAGGTAGGAATCTGACCCGTGACTCTTTGTATTTCTGCATTATAATCAGCCAAGATAATATAATACGGCCTGTATTGGAGTTCAGATGAGAGGATCAGGCGTCTTGATGACAGGTGCTTGAAGTAATCCGATTGAAGTACAGTTTCCTCTATGACCCTCATGGCCTGATTTTGCACTACTGTGCGCTCTTCGTGCGAACTCCCGATTTCCTCCACTTGACGTAGCTATGGGGGCCGTGGTGCCTCGAATGTGTCCTGCGCTTCTTCTGTTTGTTGGCCTCCTGGGAATGGTTGCGGATCGTATTCTTCGTCAAACGTTTGTTCCACAGGAATTTGCACAACTTCTTCGTCCGTGGGAGCCTCTGGAGGGGAAGATGGTCTCTCATATTGTAGTAGACGTGTTTGCAATTCAGTGACCTGTTTCTGGAGATCTTTTATGGCCTCTGCGTCTGTGAGAAGTGAAGCCGCGGAGGGGGTGGTTGGAGAGGCTGCTATTGGTCCTTTGTGGTGTTCTTGCTTCAATTGTCCCAGTTCCTCCGATAGTTTATCATGTGCTTCAAGCAGCATGGCATAGTCTTCCAATATGATCTTGATATTATTGGGGGTCACTGCTTGAAACTTGGATGGGCTGATGGGTGCCCCCGGTGTGCTCTCAATAGCTGCCTCCAGGTTCTCCTGATTTTGTACTTGCAGGCGTCGATTCTCTTCCTGAGCGGCCGCAAGATGGCGTTTGAGTAGAGCCATATTTCGCTGAAGCTTTGAGTTGCGTTCCAGCTGTGTCCGTAGGTGACCTTCTACCACCTGTATCGCTTCCTGATCTGTGTTCTGTAACTGTACCTCCAATATGCTATGAGCTTCTTGGAGAGTTTGGAACTGTGTGTGGAGGCGAGCATTTTCCTCTTCTAGTGCCGCGAGGCGGTGCTGTAGTGTTTCTGAGTGCTCGTGCAGGCGTTCATTCTGTTGCTGGAGCTGAATGTAGTCTGTCCTTAAGTTTGATATACAAGCAAGCATGGTGTCTAATGCACTTCCTATAGATGAGTGGGTGGTGTTTACAGTGGGAGATGCATGGGAAGGGAATTGGGGAAGGGGAACAGTGAATGATGTGTCTATGGAAGTCGTGTGTGTGAGTGAAATTGGTGGAGGGGGAATGGGAGGAGGTGAAATCGTGGGGGGAGGTGCCGTGGGTGGTGAAATGTCCATACCTTCAGGAGTGGGTGTGAGTGTGGGGTCTGCCATATACATTGGGATGGTAGGTGGTGTGTGTGTGGAAGTGGTGAATAGATGCGAAGTGGGGTGGGAAGCTGAAAAGACAGGAAATGGTTGAGACCCTGGTTGAAAAGCTCTAGCAAGGAGGTCATGGAGGGATTGTAGAAATGGAGAGAGAGATGTCGGGGGTTGAGGTCGTAAATTTGAGGAGGGCTGGAAGGGTTGCGTGGTAGCAGGGAAGCCCATGAATGTGGATCTAGGGTCAGGATGACCTATGGCTGAGGGCATGGGGGATGGTTGCCCTAGGGCAGGCTGTAGGAGCGGTTCGGTGGATTGTGTAGTGATGGGGGTTGCTTCAAAGATTGGGTTATCAGTGGTAGAGAATAGGGTGGAACTAGAGATGGGAGTACGGAAGATGAAGGTTGGGTCGGTGGGTTGAGTGGTCGAGGTGATTTCCACTGTTTCTGCTCTAGGAGGTGATGGTGGGGGTGTGGGTAGTAGTGGTTCGGTGGACTCCTCATGGGTGACTGGGTGCTGTTGGCTAGCCGTTTCGGTTGCTTGGGAGGTTGTCCTGATAGGTTCAGATGTAATAGTTGGCTCTTCTGCAGTTGTAATGGGAATCTGGATATTCTTACCTGAGCGTGGTCGTGTCTGGAACCTTCGTGGGTCATATTGAACTGGAGACCTCTGAATGGCAGTGCGCACTGCTTCCACTACCCCATATGTTTCTGCCATCAATAAGAGACCTTCCCTATACTCTGAATCAACTCCTGCTTCTTCCAACAACTGAGTCATGAGTACTCTGCTACTCTGTTCGGTGAGTAGTTGTTGCGATCGTACTCTTTCCATAATCTGATACAGCCTTCGGAGTTCTGTAGTATAGGCTGGGGCTTCAGTGGTCTCCTCTTCATACGCTCCTTCTTCTTCTAGGTGTCCTTGTTGTTGACCTTGCTAAGCGTCACTCCAATGTACATGTCGACCGTCTGTAGACTTTCTTCTTCTTCGTGAGGATGTGCCTTGCTCCTCTGCCTCTGAATAAAACTCCACATCAGAGAATTGTGTACTTTGTAGGAATGCTTCGAAGTCCTGGGGGTCCATTCCTTCAGCATCTCCAGTGGCAGCAAATTCGAATTCAGGTGGAACAGGAGGAGCCGATGGGGTAGCTTGTGTCGTAGTTTCAGATCCCGACCTGGGTATCCTAATGGTAAAGGGAGGTACAGTGGCCTCCCATCGTGGCGATACCTCTGGAGTAGTCAGAACTTCCCTTGTCTGGACACAAGGGATCGCACCCCTCATGCGCTTGGATTGATGTGTGGACGTCTTGAGCCTTTTAAACATTTGTAATTGTGCCCAAGTTAAGGCACGTTCAATGGGGACATCGTATGCTAGGCACCGGTAAATAATGCGTGTGATTGCACAGCATCCGTTCACCACTAATTTCCTAGAAGACCGTTTGTTTGCTTCATACAATTGATCTATAATCCATACCGGTAGCTTAATGGGTAACGCACCTGCTTCCGCTAAGTAGAGAGCGAACCAGATTCTCTTGTGTGGTTGTGTGAATCGGTCTTGGCCGGGAAAGGCGAAATGTTGCATGCACATGCGGAGAGGGATGGACACATTTGGGGTGAGTGCTGCCATGTCTTTAAGCTTCAATAGTTTCCTATCCTTCATGTTAGTGGGAACAAGAGCATCCTTTTCAGAGGGTACATGCGTGCCGTGCATATTCAAAGCGTCGCTTACCAACTCCACAGTAAGTTCAAACCTCTTCAACTCGTTGTTGCCCAGCAAGGAGGGAAGAACAAATGATCCGGGTTTGTCCTTTTCTTCATTAGCTTGTAATGTGGAGACCAAATAGTAACATCGGAGGAGATCGGGTTTAGGTAGTGGGGCTTCAAAGTATTCTGCCAGCCTTGCTCGTTGCCATATGGTCTGGAGATCCTCGGTGTTCTGTAAAGTCTCGAACTCCTTGGAGAAAAATTGGAATCGAACCCATGATCTGTCATACTCGCACTTAGACTCCCATATATACTTGGCCTCTCCTAATGGACCTGGCATGCCATTGAACCAATGAGAATTGGCATGGACTCTTTCCGTGATCCCTGTAGGTGGATCCGGCACCGGGATTTGCTGAAGGTGCTGCAGCTCCACTGGTCGTTCAGTTGGTGGCACATCCACAAGTAGACTATCCACATCAATTCCTGCAGTAAGTATCCCCACTTGTGAGCCCGAACCTGTCGCTTCTGCCATTTTACTTCTTGCCTTCTGATTCTGTGAGAATATAGAATCATGTGTTAACATCGTAATGGACAGAATAAATCCGTTGTTGTCCCCGTTACAACATTAACATGAGGTAGATGGTGAGTTAGTGGTTAGTAAGTGCACGAAGACAGTGTGTGTAGTTAATGCTTGGGTATTCCTAGGAGACTAATGCAGTTAGTAAGTGGGGGTGAATTTACAAATTGGGGTCGGGGGGTTTATTACAGGTCTTAAGCTGCCAAATGCAGTGGATGGGTTTTTCTCTTGGTTTCGTAGAGACGCTAGAGAACATTATAGGTGTATCAGCTTGAACATGAGGCCTTTTAGGGACCCATTTACAAATGATTCTGTTCGTGCTCATGGGCCTTGGTGTGTTCGTGAGTGTTGAAAACGAGTGGATGCCGGTTGTGCGAGTGAATGGTTTACGCTGTATAGGTTGTGGTTTCGGCGTAGCTATTTGCGCCCGCAAGCAAGCCTCTGGCACCCAAATTTGTCTTGATTGTGGGCTAGCCTTCATCGACTTCTTGGGCACCCAAATAGATTTCACGTTAGCAGAAGAATTTCCGAAAGACTTCTTATTAGTGTCGTGTTGTTGGTTACTAATAAGAGGCTTTGCCCGTGTGGTTGGCTTGAGTGCAACCGGGTGTTCGCCTTTCCGCACCCACACTTGTTTCACTTGCTGGGACATTTTGCTGCGCAGGTACTTTGGATCCCTGACATAGGTAGTACTCTGCTTCTTCTGCCTTTGATCCACCTTTGGGTGTTGCGTCCTTCTGGCCTTTGGAAAAGAAGGGAGTTCCTTTGCATCCCTGACTCCTTTTTTGCGAATATCATTCCTCTGCAACACATAGTTTTGGACAAGAACAACATGGTCATCTTCATGTGTATTCCTGGAAGGACCAGGAGTCTGTGCCTTTCCTAGTTCCTTGAGTGCTCCATTATCTAACTCTACTGTAATTCGACTATGATTGACCCAAACCTGAAGAAGTCCACTTCTTAAGTTTAAGTTGACTGCTTGGTCATAGATCCAATCTTGACCCAAGACAAGAGGTTCAGTGAGATCCTCGTCTTGACACACTAGTACTTTAACTGTTATAGCCTCATCATGAATATAGAGGGGAAGTTCCACCTCGCCCATGCAAGGGGTTTCCACGCCTCCCAATCCTATGAGGTACGCTTCCACAGGATTGACAGTTAACTGCAACTCTTGACAGTAAGACAATTTAACAGCACTAGTGGCTGCACCTGAGTCAATCAAGGCTCTTACAGTCCTTGCACTCTTTCCTTGTCCTATATCTAGGGTTATGAAAGGACGTCGATCAATTATCCTGTGCGAGCTTGTTCTTGCGACTTCACACATGGCCATAGGATATCCTTGATCTGCATAGTCATTTGTTCTAGGCTGATCTCTACCTTGCCTTCGTAACTTCATCCTTCTGATGCGTTCTAAAGCTTCTGCTTGAGCTTCTTCTCGAACTCGCTTTTCTTCCTCTTTGCGTTTCTTAGCAGTGTTGAGTCGGCTGAGCATTTCCTCCGTGAGGGGTTCCTGATACAACTTGACTCTGCAACCGCTAATATAGTTCGGGAGAATATCACCTTCTAACGTGGCTAATTGTACTGCTCCACTCGTGGAGATCCTATTGATAATCATAGGTCCGTAGCCTCTCTTTTCTAGCTTCCTTGCGTGTTGTTTCAGTGTATAGACTAAAACTAGATGTCCTGCTTTCAAGCCCTTATCCTTCACATGGGCATCGAAATATGCCTTCTGTCTCTTCTTGGCTGCATATATTCCTGCGGCTGCTCTCAGTCTTGTTTCTCCTAATCGTTCAAGGTCAAAGATCCTAGAGGAGAGTTCATGACCTGTCCATTCGTGCTCTTGTGCTACTCTCAACGTAGGAATCAGGAAATCCAAGGGTAGCACAGCGTTTTGGCCGAATACCATATGAAAGGGGGTGGCTTGGAGTACCGTTTTGTAGGCAACTCGGTATGCCCAAACAGCATGGTGTAGCTGTTTGTCCCAATCAGAGCGTTTAGTGTTCACTAATTTCGTCAGTACATTGCATAAGATCTTATTAGTGCTCTCAGCTTGTCCATTAGCTTGAGGGTGATAGGGGGCAGACTTCTTGTGTATTACCAAGAATTCTTGGAGTAGATTTTCAATCACTTCATTTAAGAAATGAGTGCCTCTATCACTTACAAGCTCTATAGGTAGCCCGTATCTTGTGAATACATTCTCAAACAAGAATTTGGCAGTTGTTTGAGCATCGTTCTTTGTCGTAGCCTTTACCTCTATCCACTTGGTGAGATAATCTGTTGCAACAATGATGTATTCCGCATGAGAACCTTTAGCTGGGGGATTAATAGGACCTACGAAGTCTATTCCCACTTAGAGAATGCACGTCCACCCATCATAGGTTTCAGTGGCATCTCATCTTTGCGTATAGGATACTGAGTCCTCTGACAGACATCACACCGTTTCACATAGGTGTGTGCATCCATGTGAAGGGTAGGCCACCAGAAACCCGCAAATAGTATTGCCTTGATCACCCGATCCGGTCCAAAGTGTCCTCCTGCTACACCTTGGTGAGCAGTTTCTAAGATCTTAAGATATTCACTTTCATGGACACATAGCCTCAGGTAACCATCTTTACCACGCTTGTATAGATTATCACCAATAAGTGAGTAATCCAGGGCTTCTTGTTCTAAACTCCTTTTCCTAGCCAGAGTCATGTCTGGAGGGAATGCTTTCGTCCTTAGGAAGGATACTAGTGGTTCACTCCAATCTGGCACAATGGATACTTGATACAGAGTGGCGTGTTCCACTGGTGGTTTAGTGCAACAAATTCGGCATTCCTTGCACAACTTTTGGACATCCGCTTCCATAGTTGGCCAATGCACTCCGAATCTCTTTAGAGTCTGTAAAGTTCGTTGCTTTGAATGGTGTTGCTCTAACGCACCTACATGTGCTAATTGCAACCATTTAGTGTACTCATCCTCTTCTACGCAACAAGCCAAGATCCCTTGATTTGTGTGCTTGTACATGCTTCCTGCCATGATGTGGTACTTTTGGGCTTTTACGACCTCTCTATTTCGTGTGTTTACCACTGGATGGTTAGGCCCGTATGTCAATACTGGTACCAATGGCTTAGCCCACTGCGGTACAACTTCCAAATTAAACAAGTAAGCATCAGGAAGGTCATCTGACACTCCTTGTGGGGCTTCTCCCGATGTGAGCCTAGAGAGATGATCAGCTCTCAAATGAGTCCTACCTTTCCTTACCACAACTTCAAAGTCATATTCCATGAGCAAGAGAAACCATCTCACTAATCTTCCTGTATTGCATGGCTTGTTTACGAGGTATAGCAATGCCTGATGATCAGTAAAAAATTTAAACTTATTTGCAAGCAAATAGTGTCTAAATTTCTTAACTGCATATACCATGCCTAAGCCTTCTCTCTCCGTAGTGGTGTAATTCCGTTCAGCCGCATTCAATTGTCTACTGGCATAGGCAATTGGAAGATCCATATTACCTTCACCAGTAGGTTGTGCAAGCACACATCCAATAGCATAATTGGATGCATCCACATGAACATGGAATGGCTTATTCCAATCTGGTGTGGTCAAGATTGGTGCTGAACATAATCTTCGTTTAAGCTCCTGGAAGGAATTCTCACATTCATCCGTCCATTCAAAATTAGTCAGAAGTCCATACATGGGCTTTGCAATGACAGCATACATGTGTATAAATCGTTGGTAATAACCACAATGCCCCATGAAAGCTTGTACTTCCTTGACATTCTTTGGCCTAGGTAGCTCTGCTATGGCTCTCACTTTTTCTTCGTCGGTAGATATGCCATTCTTTGACACTATGTGTCCTAGAATCTTGCCTTGCCTGACCATAAAAACGCACTTTTCTGGGTTCAGGCAGACTTGATATTCTCTACATTTGTCAAAGATTTGTCTGAGTTCAGGGATATGGGTTTGTCTAATGTTGGAATGAGCACAAAGATCATCAACGTAGACTTCTAAACTCTTCCTCAGGAACTCCTTAAACACATGGCACATCAGCCTCTGGAAGGTAGCTGGTGCATTGGTAAGCCCAAATGGCATTACTCTAAAAGCGAAAATGCCCCATTCTGTGGCAAAGGCTGTCTTATGCTGATCCTCTGGGGCTATGGCTACTTGATTGTAGCCCGAAAATCCATCAAGGAAGCTGTACACTTCCTTGCCTGCCACTCTTTCTAAGAGATGTTCTGTGATGGGAAGCGGATAGTTATCTCGAATTGTGGCTGTATTAACCTTTTTCAAGTTAATGCACACACGCAGCTTGCCATTCTTCTTGGGCACCACTACGATGGGGGATACCCATTCAGTGTGCTCAATTTCATAGATAAATCCAGCTTCAACCAATCTATCTATCTCTTCTTTGATCTTAGCAGCGTAATTATCGTTATAAGTATAGGGCTTTTGCTTAGAGGGTTTAGCATCTGAGGTCATGGGGATAGTGTGTGAGCATATATCGGGGTCAACGCCTTTCAAATCCTTGTAACTCCAAGCGAATACATCTCTGTATTCTCTTAGCAAGGCTATCAACGCATGCTCTTCTTCCTCTGTTAGGTCATGGCCTATGTACGTGCATCTCTCCTCTCCTTCTTCTAGGGCCACTACTATTTTCTTGGTGGTGTCTTTGTTATCATAGGCCTCTCCTGATTGTGCCTCTCGTTTAGGCATTCTTATCATGACTCTCCTGTCATCTATCTCATACTTCTTAAAATTTTCTGGGACCTCAAACAAAGATTCTTCCTCTTCTGGTGAGGCTTCTCTCTTCTTTCGTTTCTTTCCTTCTTCCTTCGGGGTCACATGTGTTGCTAATCTTACATCATTTGTAACCTCTCCATGCCTCTGGGGTTGAAATTCTACTTCATGGAAGTATTCTTCATCTGATGCAAATGGTGGGTCCATAATGATTGACTCTAGATCGGAGTCACTTGCATCCTCAAATGCATCAGGGCTAGGTTCGCATTCTTCTAGAACTGCCTCTCCCATGATTGGCTCTATGGAGAAGACTGAAATGTCATAGCCATCCTCATCACAGTGAGGTGTCCATTGTTCTTCATTGATGGCTACGTGCATTGTTGCTAAAATTTCTGCCCAGCCATGGGGTTCAAATTCCTCATCAAGAAAAACTACAGGTGCATAGGCTGGGTCTTGGATTGATCTATGGGTTTCTTTCGCACCTACCTCTCTGGCTTTCTCTCTCTTCTCTTCTTCTACTGCTACCTTGCACATCCATAAGTGAGTGTCTTCATGCATCCATGAGGATCCAGACCCTATGGAATGCACCGATTCTGTATCATCTTTGGCTCTATGGATGGGATTCCATTGGATAGGAGGGACATCTCTATGAGAATAATCCTTGAGATTGACTTTGGTCGTAACACCCAAGTGTTGCAAATACAAGGAGTTGGTTCCCCAATCCTGTACCACTTGCAACTGTCGCATAAAGGGTCTTCCCAAAATCATCTCATAGGCATGATTTTTGCTGAAGTCGCATATGGCAAATGTATGCTCAAACTCGACACCACAAGTGGTGAGAGTTATTCCTTCTAGCAATCCTAGGGGTCTCTCTATGTGACCATCGGCCATCTGCAATTTCATTCTCGTTGGCCTGAGTGCCGGCTTGCCCCAACGCTTCCATAGGGAAGTAGTGGCAATTGCAACCCCTGCACCTGAGTCCAAAATTGCCTTGGTGGTGTACTCCTGGTAGGTGATGGGAAGATAGGTGTTCCCTTCTTCACCTTCACACATATCTCCTATCTTATCCAAGGGAATTTCAGGCACTGTCCTATGGGATCCTACCTGGGAACGAGGTTTTGCTATCTCTGGTACTTGTTTGGCGACATGTTTCCATAATTCAGGTCTAACCTTGAGTAGCTCTTCTAACTTGAGATTACACTGCACGTTAGTGTTCTTCACTACCTCTGTGTTCCTAGGTATGACTGAATCTTCGTTTCTTACCATGACTGTAGGTGCTCTCATACATGTGGACTTTGCTTCCCATGGTCCTGTGAAGTGGGGTAACTCTTGTATGGAGTTAGATTCAAAGTCCAATCTCTCGTGAGATTGAGTACTCTCATGTTCCCTGTAAATAGATGGGATGTCTTGTGGGAATTGGTTGTGTGCATCATCCACTAGTTCAAAAGGAGGGTCGACTTCACTTTTGTTATCCCATTTGTCTTCTTGAATCTCTCGTAGGAAGTCTGGTGCAAATCGATTCATAGAAGAAGAAGTGTCTGGCTCCGTAGAATTAGGCGCATAAGCAACCTGGGAAGGAGGGCTTATTCTATCGTTGGCTCTCTCCTCGTTCTCATAGATGGCTGGAGCACAAGCTTCCTGGGGAGGGTTACTTATTCTATTACTTTTCCGAACAGGCTCATACGCTCCCTGAGAAGGAATGTAGGCAACCTGTGGAGGTACGCAAGCTTTCGAGGGAGGCTCATGTGCCTTTTGGGGGGGAAGATAAGCTTCTTGAGGAGGCACATGGGCTTCCTGAAGAGGCTTGCTTATCCGTTCTCTTGCCCTTTCCTTTCTTTGAGGGGCAGGTTCCTTTTCTGATTGTGCAATTAGCCTCTCTATTCTTTCTAAGGAGGGGAAGTTGTCTGGTTTAGTGGAATTGGCCACATAAACTTTCGATGGGGGATGGTTCATGTTTTTGCTTGCTTTATCTTTCTCTTGATTTTTTTCTTCCTTGGCAGATCTTGTAATTATTTCCTCTAACTTCTCTAGGAATCCATCCAAGTGTAATTGCGTCTTGGCTGAGCCCGAGTAATTGAAAAGGCGACTGGCTTCAAACATAGTCTGAGCCATTGCGACCATTTTCGCACACAACTTGGTTCTTTCTATCTCTAGGTCAGCTCTAGGATAGCACTTGTCATGATCCGTGACGTTTGGCCCTTCTTGGATTCTGGCCTGATATACTTTAAGCATCATGTCTATGTCTTCAGGAGTGGGATCAGCTAATACTGATCCTGTTTGGGGTGGTGGGTGGGTTACGTGGGGTGTCTTAGAGGGTGGAGGGATGGAGGGTGATGGGGATGGTAGCGGTGGGAATGTGTGAGAGTGCGGTTGAGATGTGATCTCTATGATTTTAGCCTTGGTTTCTCGTAGACTTTCCTCAAGTTCACTCATCTTCTTTGCCCATTGCCTTTTCATGCGTTCGTGGCTATCTCTCCAAGCTCTTGTTCTCTTTTTATTTTGGCTCTCAGTATCGCTAGCGTCTGGGCTCTTTTCCTTGCCTACCCCTTGGTTTTGCTGCACTGCTTGAGCTCTTGTGACTACCTGTACGGGTGCAGTGGAAGTAACACTTCCGCTGGAATCTACCACTAACTCAATAACGTTGATGGGCGTGATTTTTGGCATATTATTGGGGTTCTTTGGGCAATCTCGTAAGAGATGCTCTTTTCCACAATCTTGGCAGAAGCCTTGGACCGTCACTGACTGGTTTTGTGTAAGTGGAGGTAAGGGGCAATCACGAATGAGGTGATCTCCTTGGCATCTGTAGCACGGTCCTCTTGGGAATGGAGGTCTTACTTGCCTAGGTTGAGGCCTAGGGTTGGGGTTTGCATACATGACGTTCGTGTAATCTGACTCCCAACTAGGTTCGTTTGTCTCTTCGCTATAATAGGACTCACCATGCTCAGGAGACTGCATGTAGTAGGCCTGGGGGCTATCAACATGTGTAGAATCAAAGCTATGGTCACTCGGGTCACTTTCGGAAAGCAAGGATGTTACAGGGACTATAGCTCTATTCAGGTTCTCTTCTGCAGCAGTATACTTTACCGGAATCACATTAGCTGGGGCTGGGGGTTGTTGTGCTAGCACAGGCTGAGGCCTTTGTTGGTTTTGATATTGTGGTTGGAAATTTTGTTGTGGCCTGCCATATGGTTGTGGAGGGTACGGGTTCTGGTATCTTCCCTGCTGAGGATATGGCTGAGGGTGGTGTTGCCTAACTGCCTGCTTGTTGTATGGGCAATCTTGTGCGGTGTGATTGGTGTATCTCCGTTCTATGGTGCAGTACTGGCTACTAGGATTTACTTGGGGCTGAGCCATAATGGGGCAGACATTCGCCATGTGGTCACCACCACAAGTGTAGCACCTTTTCACAGGGGCAAACCTTGGGATTTGTTTACTAGTTACCCCTAATTTCTGAGCTACTTTCTCTGCGAGTTCCTCAATTGATGTGGATTGCGTGGAAGAGTGACTAGATGCACTATCTGAATCTTTGTAGATTTTGGAAAGCTCTAGTTCTTCCCCTAGGTTATCTTCAATGTCAATGCACATGCGTACACACTCTTCTATAGTCCTAGGGTCTTTCAGATACACATAGGATCTCAATTTCGTACTCAGCAATCCATCAAGGAATAAGGCTACTTGTTTGGCAGATGTGGGTAGCTCCGAAACATGACATCTTTCAAGGTATTGCCTAAATCTTCTTCCTGCAAGTCTCACAGTCTCTTGAGGGGTTTGCTTGAAGCTGTGAATCAGTGAAGAGGTATTGTGTCTTATGCCACTCTTGGAGAATTCCATAATAAATGCTTCTAGGAGTTGGTCTATGCTCCTGAACTGGCGGTCATCCAATGGTTGAAACCATGTAAGTGCTGTGTTCCTAAGGGTTAGACCGAAGGCATTGTACTGCATGAATAGATCCTCCACTTGTTCAGCTCTCAAGACTTGCTTGAACTCCGCCACATGATCATAGGGATCTCCTGTGCCATCAAAGTAATTCTTCATGGACTTAACTAGCTGAGTCGGTCTCAGAGTTCTTGCATGCTCTCTAGGTCTCGGCAGAGGGAATCCATCCACATTTCTTTGGTTCCTGTGAGCTCTAAGCACTTCAGGTTCTACCCTATTCATCTCCGTCCTCGTTCTTTCTCTGCCCATTGGATTGGCAAAGCTTACTTCTGGTCTATCTCTACTTCTGTCTCTTTGCATTCCATGAGCTTGGGATGTTCCAGCTTCAGGGTGACCATAGGATACATTCGATCTTGGTTGAGGGAAAATGAATTCACCCTTCCAAGTGTAAGCATGCCTATCATTTTCTGTCACCACAAAGATCCTTTCCGAAGTGTAAGTTGCTGGTTACTTCATATTAGTCGCTTGGTTCTTTTTAGTTATTTTATCGTGTTTAAGGTCTTGTCTGATATCACGTCGTCAGGAATATTTGAATGTTGTTTCGCACTTACAGTTGATCGTTCCACGTTAAGTTCTTTCCCTTTAAATTCTCGACAGTACAAGGATTATGCCCTTAGCTTGAGCTTGAAAGTTTAGGTATGCTTCAACTTGATAGTTGCCTATCGTCGCCCTAACTTACTCCTACTTCTGATCGTTCTTAGCCTAAGCTAGGAATTGACGAAGAGGAGTTGAGAGTATTCCGACCTTTCTTGTTGAACCTTGCTCTTTAGTGCTCGAGAAGTTGATTCTCAAGCTTGCGCAAAACCCTTGCTTGGACGCTCTCAATTGCTTCTCAATAGACCTGCATCAATCCCAAGATTAACTCCAAGTTGACCTTTCAATTGACAGACAATTTATTTCAAACACTTTTTTAATGACCCTTGTTCCCCCTTTTGGGTTGCTAGAAATTTCCTCTAGAGCTCCCTTGGTGTTTCTACCCCTCTGAGTGTCAACTTTCAAATATCCTATCTGAAAATCAACGCGTTATTCTTATACAAAATAGTTGAGGGCGTGTAGTATATGCCACGAGCTTTCTGACAAGCCCTAGAGCTCAAAAAATGGATTTCGTATGAAAAAGTTATGACCGTTCAGGGTTTAGGGGGTTAACTTAGACAAACAAAACCTTTCAGGGTTTTAATGCATTTTTCTAAGGCCTTTGCAAGTGTATGAATATTTGAGAGTGCAACTAAGCCCAAAGTTTAGCCTAAATTTCCAAAAAATTTACCCCTTAATTTTTGCCGAAAATGTCTGTCTGTCGCGATAGACACAAACTATCGTGGGGGCTGTCTGTCGCGATAGACGGTGTCTGTCGCGATAGACGGTGTCTGTCGCGATAGACGCTGTCTGTCGTCTGTCGTGATTTGGTCTGTCGTGATAGACGGTGTCTATTGTGGAATTTTGGTCTGTCGCGATAGACGGTGTCTGTCGCGATAGACGGTGTCTGTCGCGATAGACGCTGTCTGTCGTGGGTCTCTGTCTGTCGCGATAGACGGGGTCTATCGTGGAATTTTGGTCTGTCGCGATAGATGGTGTCTGTCGCGATAGACGCTGTCTGTCGTGGAATTTCGGTCTGTCGCGATAGACGGGGTCTATCGTGGAATTTTGGTCTATTGCGATAGACGGTGTCTGTCGCGATAGACGCTGTCTGTCGTGGAATTTCGGTCTGTCGCGATAGACGGGGTCTATCGTGGAATTTTGGTCTGTCGCGATAGACGTTGTCTGTCGCGATAGACAGTGTCTGTCGCGATAGATGGTGTCTGTCGCGATAGGCTGAAAAAACGCAAATTTTTGAGAAACTTCTAGTGATTTAGAGTGCCCTAATGGTGTAGGTTACCGTGCTAAACATGCATTCACAAAATTTTAAATTTTTCTGTCTGTCGCGACAGACAGAGGTCGTCGTCCCGGGACCTGTGCAGAGCCTGTCGTACCTGCGCACATTGCTGGAGGAGGTGGTACAGCAAGTTCCTGCAACAAAAGCTCAAAAACACACCAAAAACAGATAGCATGCAAGCTCTCTCTCGCTCTCTCTCACAATGAAATGAGGGAAATGAGGTGGGGGGTGTAATATGACCAAAAAACTGAAATTTTTTGTGGAGATGGAGATGGAGGTGGGAGATGGTGGAGATGGTGATGGTGATGATGGTGATGATGGTGATGCGAAAGTAAGGAAAAAATGAAGAAAAATTAAGAGAAAGAAGGATGTTACCTATAACTCCAATGTCTCAACTCGACGTCTTACCATCACACGCTCGTCCTCGAAGCTCTCTCCCCGGCAACGGCGCCAAATTTGGTGTCACTCTAGCACAATGGTGAGTACCAACGTGAGAAGATTCACCTCATAATTGTCAATCCGTGGAGACGTGAGGCCTAGTATGAAGACTATGAGCAAGTGAAGACACAAGTGCGTGAGTGAGAAGCACACAAGCATGCACACACATACACACACACGCGCACACAAGGCAAGATCAATGAGAGGAACAATGGAGTTCTTTGCATTAATCAAAAGGTCTCTTACATAAGCTCAATTCACAAACAATCTAGCCCCAAAAATGAGCTCTCTAGCTCTTTTTATAGTTTTTTGACTAGTTTTGGCCCTGTCCAGACCTAGTGTCCGGCCTAGTTAAAAATTAGGTTCCAGGGCTTATTTGAGGGCTCAAACGAAGTCTAAAAATTATGAAAATTGGTACGATGGTACTTCTAATACTCCTCAAGCTCGAGGACTCCTCGGCTTGCACAAAATGGAGTCTATTCTACCAAAAACGGGATTTACAATGTTGGTGTAGTGATTAAAATCACTTGAGTTGTAAATAATCCATGGGAAAAAATGATTTGGCCTTGTTGCCGTATTGTGCATGACTCCTCTGTTGCTTTGTATGCCAACAGCGACGGTCTCTGACCATCACGATTGTGTCACGCCATCGCGATTGGCTCACGCCATCGCGCCGACGGTGCCACGTGGCAATCTAGACCATCGCGACGGTTCATTTTTTGGACCATCGCGATGACACCCTCACACCATCGCGACACTTCAAAAATTCAGACCATCGCGATTGGCTCACGCCATCGCGCCCAGACCATCGCGATTGGCTCACGCCATCGCGCCCAGACCATCGCGATTGGCTCACGCCATCGCGCTCAGACCATCGCGACGGTTCACTTTGGACCATCGCGATTGTCCACGTTGACCGTTGACTGACGCCATCGCGATTGTCCAGGTTCACGCCATCGCGATTGTCCAGGTTCATGCCATCGCGATCGTCCAGGTTCACGCCATCGCGACGGTTCACTTCACGCCATCGTGACGGTGCACTTTCAGACCATCGCGATTGTGCAATTTCACGCCATCGCGATTGTCCAATCTCACGCCATCGCGATTGTGCACTTTCACGCCATCGCGACGGTGCAATTTCACGCCATCGCGATTGTGCACTTTCAGACCATCGCGATTGTGCAATTTCACGCCATCACGATTGTCCAATTTCACGCCATCACGACGGTGCACCCTCACGCCATCGCGACGGTCCCAGACCATCGCGATTGTGCACCCCCATCGCAAATTTTAGGGTTTCATTTTTTGGCCAATTTTGGGGCTATTTTTGGGTGATTAAACTCATAGGAAACCCCTTAGCTCATATTTGGAGAAAAACCTATTTGTCAATTTTTACCCCCCAGGGCCTGAACGGTCATAACTTTTTCATCCGAAGTCCGTTTTTTGAGCTTAATAGCTCGTTAGAAAGCTCTTGAGGTTGACCTAGTTTGGGACTTGAAAGCCAGGGGGCAAGCATTAAAAAGTTGGGCAAAAGGGAAGGGACTTAAAAGGTGTATATACTTAAGTGCTTGATCATCCAACTGTGAATTCGTCTAATATTGGATTTTTCCAGGTCTAGCAAGGGCAATCGAAGGCAACCAAGGCAAGGCAGTGAAGAGCATAAAGCTTGGGAAGCGCAGCTTCTTGGGCATCAGAGCAACCAGAGAAGCTGACTCGAGGTTGGAAGATTACTCAACCCCCTCAGTCAATTCTTAGCTTAGGATAAACGTTAGCATTGTGGATTAAGACGATAGGAACGCCTCAAGTTCAAGAGAGTTAAATTTATCAAGTCTGAGACTAAAGTAAAGGTGTGTGTGACGAAAACCTAAAGGAAAGAGCCTAAGTCTGACGGAACGAGAACTCAAAATTATAACAGAAAGTCGAATTCCTGACGCATACATTAAGACAAGAATCTAAAGAAATCTAAAAAGAATCAAGACAGTGATAACAAAGAATCATTGACGATCTGAGCGAGTACCGAGTGTGCAAGGAAGAAAATTAATGAACCTTAGATCGGGCAAACACATAGGTAAGTCAGACCGACGAAGCCTTAGATCATCAGAGGCAAGTGTAAGAACTACTGCACGATCGTGGGCTCAACAATTGAACACTAGTTATCCCTACGAGAGCTCAGATACTAGCGAATCAGAAATGGCATTTAGCACAGACAGACCAGAAGGAGGGTCGAATGTAGCCTACTTAGAAAAACCAGAAGGACCCTATAGAACGCAACTAGAGTTTCTCCGAACCAACCGATTAGGTGCTCGCATCTATGAGGATGGTTTGCGAAGGCAAGTGGTGCAAATGCACAACCCCGATCAACCCATTGGATTGGAACATCCAGTGGTGAAATTCGAGAGAGACGCGTACATAGACAAGGAAGGAACGATGTACATCTTAAGTACGCAGCCAAACAATACCAACGAGTTTGGCGTGATTCAACCAGAAACGGAAGCAAAATCCCAAGGAAAAGAACCATTAGAAGAGCCTAGAACACCTAGAGGGAAATCTGTACTGACACGAGTACTAATCCCGGAATGGATCCCTCAGGACAACAGAAGCATAGAGTTGTTTGTAAATAAAGAAACTGATGAAGCCTTTTGGAGATACAAGACCAAAATACTTGGTGAGGTAGGTATCATCACTATATACGAGTTCAAGGACCCGGATACACCTGGAAAGGTTGTATACCTGGATGAGACTTCAGAAAGAGTCTTTGTGGTGCCTGACTGCGCTAAAAACACATACACATGGAGAGGTGAATTGGTATTCCCTCCATCTAGGACGAACATGAATACAAGTCAACAAGGGGCAGGAACATCATCAACCCATGGAAATCAAAGAGAGAAAAATAAAGAGAGACCGGAAGTAAGCTTTAATCACCCCGTAGGGAGAGATAGAACAACCACAGACACTAATAGAGAGGATAGACAAAGAGATCATGGAATACTAGGTGGTAGAGATGATTTTCCTCTACCTAGACCACGCGAACACGCAAGAATATTGAGACCCACTCAATTAGTAAAATCAATGAAGAATTATTTTGATGGGACAGGAGATCCCTATGACCATGTCGCAGAATTCAAGCAAGTATTAAGAGCAGAACAAGTCAAAGACATGTTCACGCAATACAACGCATTTGGACTAACGTTAAAGAATACAGCTTTAACTTGGTTCCAACCTCTGCAACAAAGGCAATTTAGAGACATCCATCACTTTTTAGAGTCATTCATCACTGAATTCTCTAAAAGTGGGATTAGACATGACACATCTTCGTTGATTCATAGCTTTAAACAGACCCCTCAGGAAACAGTAAGACTGACAGGACGTAGGTTTAGACAATATGTTGAATGATGTCCAATGCAAGAGCTACCCTCACAAGCTAAGCAAGTGTCATTGTTTTTAGATGGCTTGTTGAGCTCTAAACTACGCTCCTACGTGTATCTAAAAGAACCCAGAACGCTAGAGCAATGTGTAAGAATTTGTATAGACATTGAGGACAACTTAGGAGATGAGTTGGAACTCTCCAAGGTCTATAAGGACTCAGACTGTTCATCTCTAGCATCCACAAAATTGTCTAGCTCAATAGAAGACCTAGCAGAAAAAGTGGCCCAGAAACTAGGAGTTTCTAGTAAACCTAGGGTGCTAACAAACAAGCGTTGTTACACCTGTGGTGGTGACCATATGGCAAATGTGTGCCCCAATGCACCACAACCACAAGCCAACCCTAGTGGCCAATATTGTACAATTGAGAGAAGATACACGAATCATACGGCTCAGGACTGCCCATACAACAAACAGACCGTGAGACAGAACTACCCGCAAACATACCCATAGCCAGGTAGGTATCAAGGCCAATACAATACTCAGCCTTATTACTATAGGCCTCCTCAAAACTACCCATACTAGGCTCAACAGAGACCTCAACCTGTCTTAGCTCAGCAGCCACCCCCACCTGCGAATGTCATCTCAGTCAAATACGCTGCTGCAGAAGAGAACCTAAGTAGGGCTTTAGTGCCTTCTTCACCTTTGATCACAGAGAGTGACCCACACTCCAACAGTTTTGACTCTACGCATGTAGATAGTCCACCCGCTTATTACACAGAGTCACCAGAACACGTAGAGACATATCATTACGATAGTCCACCAGTGGAACCTAGTTGGGAGCCCGACTATGCTAATGTGATGTACACAAACCCAAATCCACGGCCCCAATTAAGACAACAAAGACCACAGGGCCCTAGAGGACCATGCTTTAGGTGCCAAGGAGACCATTTCATAAAGGATTGTCCACATCCCCCGATAGCAGGACAATCACAGTACTATAACATACAAGGCTTTTGTGCCGATTGTGGCAAAGAGCACATAATCAAAGATTGTCCTAAGAACCCTGTTAATGCTTCGAATGTGACACCGATCAACGTGATAGGTATTGTAAATAACGCAGATGGATCCAACCCTACATACGTGCCTATCCAAGCTATAACAAGAGCCCAGGCGCTCTTACAGAACCAACAACTTAATCAGGAGAAAGTAGCTGGAAGTAGTGAAGTTGCAGAATCTAGCAGTAAAAAGACAAAATCTTGGAAAGATTCTAGAGAAAGAATAAAGAGAAAGTGGGGTAAAAAGATAACGGAGTTGGAAGGAAGTTTGAAGGAATCTAGAGCCAAAATCCAAGAATTGACTTCTCAGGAATTAAATCACGAGAATCCAGCTCAGAAATCAGGATCAGTTTTAGCGGAACCCATACCAGAAAATCTAGACATGATGTTTCGTGCATATCAGGCTAGATTAAAAGAGGGACCTCAAGTAGCTGAAATGAGCAAAAACTACCCTCGAGCTGATCTAGAAATTGAGAGAACAAAACTTTGCATGAAGATGGTAGAACTAGCACAAGCTTTGTTCGAAGCCTCTAGATATCTTAATTGGAATAACATGGCAAAACCGGAATTACACTTTCAAGGACTAATGGAGAGGCTAGAATACTTGATTGAAAGCAAAGAGAAAAAGGATCAGCCTAGGAACCCTATTGCCCCAGAGACACAGGAAAGGAATGCACCATCCCTGTCTCAAGTACCCAACTAAGAAAGTCAAGACAACCTGTCTTCCATACATAGGTACTCACATGAATTTTTGAGAGAGATCCAAGAAGAGAAATGGAGAAAGGAACAAGGAAACCATCCTCCTATTCAAGAAATAGATGACTTGCAGGAACAATTTCCCCAAGACATTCCCTCCATTTACGATGATGTAGAGGAAGAACAACTGAGTGAACACACAAGATTTGAATCTAATTCTTTACAAGAATTACCTCAATTCACAGGACCTTGGGAAGCAAAGTCTATTAGTATGAGAGCACCCACGATAATAGTGAGGAATGAAGAATCAGTAATCCCTAGAAACACGGAAGTGATCAAGAATACTAAAGTACAATGTAATCTCACTCTAGAGGAGTTGTTGAAGGTAAAACCAGAATTGTGGAAACATGTAGCAAATCAATTCCCCGAGCTTGCTACTACTCCCTCACAAATAGGATCACAAAATAAGGTACCAGAGATACCCGTAGAAAAGATCGGAGATGTAAGCGAAGGAGAGGAAGGTAACACTTATCTTCCGATAACCCATCAGGGCTACACCACGAAAGCTATCTTAGATTCAGGAGCCGGCGTAGCCATAGCTACCACCGCTTTATGGAAACGTTGGGGTAAGCCAGCACTCAGACCTACCAGGATGAAGCTACAAATGGCTGACGGACACATAGAAAAACCATTAGGCTTACTAGAAGGCATATCTCTCACCACTTGTGGTGTAGAATTTGAGCATACTTTCGCCATTTGTGACTTTGCAAAAAACCATGCTTATGAGATGATATTGGGACGACCATTCATGCGTCAGTTGCAAATTGTACAAGATTGGGGAACCAATTCTTTGTACTTGCAACATTTAGGGGTGACTACCAAAGTCAATCTTAAAGACTATTCACATCGAGATGTACCCCCAATACAATGGAATACCATCCATAAGACACCAGTAGAGACGGAATCCGTGCACTCATTAGAATCAGACCCTTCTTGGTTGCATGAGGATACTCATTTATGGATGTGTAAAGTTGCAAAACAAGAGGAAGAAAGATTAGAAGCAAGGACCTTAGGTGCAGAACAACATCCACGAACCCTACAAGATCCAGCCTACGCACCTGTAGTATTCCCTGACGAAGAGTTTGAACCCCATGGTTGGGCAGAAATCCTAGCAACCATGGATGTAGCCATCAATGAAGAACAATGGACACCCCACTGTGACGAGGATGGCTATGATATCTCAGTTTTCACGATAGAGCCAATCATGGGCGATGCAATTTTAGAGGAATGTGACCCTAACACTGATGCTTTTGAAGATGCAAGTGATTTTGATTTAGAATCAATTATCATGGACTCACCCTTTGCATGAGAGGAAGAATATTTCTACGAAGTAGAGACTCACCCTCAGAGACACGAGGAAATTACGAATGAGGTGAGGTTAGCCACTCAAGTGACTACTAAGAGTGAAGGTAAGAAAAGAAAGAAGAAAGAAACCAGGACAGAAAAAGAAGAATCTTTATTTGAAGTACCCGAGAACTTCAAGAAATATGAAATCGAAGATAGAAGAATCATGGTACGAATGCCCAACAGAAAGGCGAATGACGGACAAGTCTATGATAACCGAGAGAAAACTAAGAAAATAATAGTTGCTATCGAAGGAGAAGAAGAAAAATGTACATACATAGGGCATGATTTGACAACTGAAGAAGAAGAAGAGCTAGTTGCCCTATTGCGCGAATATAGAGATGTTTTTGCTTGGAGTTACAAAGATTTGAAGGGAGTAGATCCAGATATATGTTCTCATAGAATCCCTATGACTCCAGATGCAAAACCGACAAAACAGAAACCTTACACGTACAATGATAACTACGCTGCGAAGATTAAAGAGGAGATAGATCGCTTGATAGAAGCAGGATTCATTTACGAAATTGAGCATACCGAATGGGTATCCCCCATTGTGGTTGTGCCCAAGAAGAATGGAAAATTGCGTGTGTGTATTAACCTTAAAAAAGTTAATGCCGCAACGATTAGAGACAGTTATCCTCTTCCTATCACGGAACATCTATTGGAAAGAGTCGCGGGCAAGGAAGTTTACAACTTTCTTGATGGTTTTTCAGGCTATAATCAAGTAGCCATTGCTCCAGAAGATCAACACGAGACGGCGTTTGCCACCGAATGGGGTATATTTGCATTTCGTGTGATGCCATTTGGCTTAACAAATGCACCCGCCACTTTCCAGCGACTCATGTGTCATGTTTTTAAGGAATTCTTACGCAAGAGCTTGGAAGTTTATGTCGATGACTTATGTGCACATTCAAATGTAAGACAGACGCATATCCCAGAGTTAAGGCAAATATTTGACAAATGTCGAGAATAGCAGGTTTGTTTGAACCCAGAAAAATGCGTTTTCATGGTCAGACAAGGCAAAATTCTAGGACACATTGTGTCAAAAAATGGAATCTCTACGGATGAAGAAAAGGTGAAGGTAATTGCAGATTTACCTAGACCAACTAATGTGAAAGAGGTACAAGCATTTATGGGCCATTGCGGTTATTATAGGAGATTCATACACATGTATGCAATCATAGCCAAGCCTTTGTACTCTCTTTTAACCAATTTTGAATGGACAGATGAATGTGAAAATTCATTCAATGAACTTAAACGACGCTTGTGCTCAGCACCTATATTGACAACCCCGGATTGGAGTAAGCCATTCCATGTACATGTGGATGCATCCAATTATGCCATAGGATGTGTGTTAGCACAACCCACGAATGAAGGTAACATAGATCTCCCCATAGCTTACGCTAGTAGACAATTGAACGCAGCAGAAAGAAATTACACCACGACGGAACGAGAAGGATTAGGGATGATCTACGCGGTAAAGAAATTCAGACATTATTTGTTGGCAAACAAATTCAAGTTCTTTACAGATCATCAAGCACTATTGTACTTAGTCAACAAGCCATGTAACACCGGACGACTGATACGTTGGTTTCTATTACTCATGGAGTATGATTTTGAAGTCGTAGTCAGGAAAGGAAAGACACATCTTAGAGCTGACCACCTTTCGAGATTAACCTCAGGAGAAGCTCCTCAAGGAGTAGCGGATGATCTACCAGATGCATACTTGTTTAATCTTGAGATAGCACCAGAATGGGCTAAACCAATAGTCCCTATTCTGACATACGGACCCAAGAATCCTAGGATAAAGATCAAAGAGGGAGAGATTACCGAGTCTCAGAGATACCAAATAATGGCAGGAAGCATATATAAACAGGATAATCAAAAGATTCTTGCTTGTTGTGTAGATGAATCAGAACATGCAAATTGGTTGCAATTAGCACATGTAGGTGCACTAAAGCAACATCATTCCAAACATCGAACATTACAGACTCTGCATAGATTAGGAGTATATTGGCCTTCGATGGAAGCAGATGTCTACAAGTTGTGTAAAGAATGCCATGTTTGTTGTGAAAGACCACCAGTAGAGCATGCTACATTATATCACGTGTCTCTCACACCAGACTGGAGTGAACAATTAGTGACATACTTGAGGACGAACACATTCCCTCAAGGAATGACCTTAGCTCGACAACGCAGTCTAGAGCAAGAGGCTCAAGACTATTCACTTATTGGCGATAATCTATACAAAAGAGGACGAGATGGATATCTAAGACAATGTGTTCATGAGAGCGATTATCTGAGCATACTAGAGACTGCACATCAAGGTGTTGTAGGAGGTCATTTCGGACCCGATAGGATAATCAAAGCCATCCTCTTTGCAGGATTATGGTGGCCCACTCTTCACATGGATGCTCATACCTATGTTAAGAGATGTGATGTGTGCCAAAGAACTCAGTTTCCTACTCGCAGAGATGAAATGCCATTGAAACCCATGATGGGCGGACGTGCATTTTCAAAGTGGGGTATAGACTTTGTAGGACCCATTAACCCCCCTGCAAAAGGTACGCATGCTGAATACATTATTGTTGCCACAGATTATCTTACGAAATGGGTAGAGGCAAAAGCCACAAAAAAGAATGATGCACACACAACTGCAAAGTTCTTATTTGAGAATGTCTTTACAAGATATGGACTGCCTATAGAGTTAGTGAGCGATCAAGGAACTCACTTTCTAAACCAAGTCATTGAATATTTGTTACAGGATTTTATGGTGATTCACAAGAAATCCGCACCATATCGTCCTCAGGCCAATGGTCAGGCTGAAAGCACTAATAAGGTCCTTTGTAACGTACTGACGAAACTCGTGAAAAACAAACGTTCAGATTGGGACAAACAGTTACACCACCCTGTTTGGGCATATCGAGTGGCCTACAAGACCGTACTCAATGCAACTCCCTTTCAGATGGTTTTTGGTCAGAATGCTGTGCTTCCTTTGGACTTCTTGATACCGACCCTTAAGGTTGCACAAGAACATCAGTGGACCGGCCATGAATTATCAGCGAGAATAATGGACTTGGAATGATTAGGAGAAACCAGGTTGAAGGCAGCAGCAGGAATATATGCAGCAAAGAAACGACAGAAAGCATATTTTGATGCGCATGTGAAAGATAAAGGCCTAAAAGAAGGAGATTTAGTTCTAGTATATACGCTAAAGCAACACGCACATAAGTTAGAAAAGCAAGGTTATGGACCGATGATCATTAACAGACTCTCGACAAGTGGAGCAGTACAATTAGCCACTTTAGAAGGAGATGTAATGCCTAATTATGTTAGTGGCTGCAGAGTCAAGCTATATCAGGAACCTCTTACTGAGGATATGCTTAGACGACTCACGTTGGCAAAGAAGCGTAAGGAGGAAGAAAATAGAATACGAGCGGAAGCACAGGCAGAAGCAATAGAACGCATTAAACGAATGAAGTTAAGAAGACAAGGACTAGGGAGAGAACATTATAACCATCTGGAAACTACAACCAGACATCCCATGGCCATGTGTCAAGTAAAGCAACCACTCATCCTAGTATAGTGGATAGGAGACCATTCATTACAGTTAGGCTAGAGCACGGCAACCCTTGCCAAGAGCTCAGGGCTTTAATTGACTCAGGTGCTGCGACTAGTGCGATTAGATGGTCCCACTATAAGGATTCAGGAATAGAAATGCGGCCAATTGAGGCATACCTCGTAGGGCTAGGAGGCATGGAAACCCCTTGCGTGGGTGAGGTGGACCTTCCTATCCTCATTAAGGATGTGACCATGACAGCGAAGCTACTAGTATGCCATGATGACGACCTGATAGAACCCCTAATCCTTGGCCAAGATTGGCTATACAATCACTCAGTGGACCTAAATCTTAGGCAAGGCACCTTACAGATTGGAACCTTAGAACAGAAGCGAGTGATACCGCTTGACTTCCCTAACGGCATTTCGATTGAGGTTTGTAACCCTAGACCCTATGAAACGCATGCGACGGAAGACCGGAAGATCTTGGGTCAGACCAGTCACGTTACGTCTACACCAACCCACTCGGGCTTGGCTATGGACAATTGTCAATCAGAAGGACGACAGGAGATCTTCCCTGGGGCTTCCTGCAAACTAGAAGGGGGCAACCGCTAGGGCAGTTGAACACAATCAGCGGTCAGGTGGGTTGCATAAGCGGCCAAATGAGCACAACACCCTGCGGTGCTCATCCTTCCAAACTTGCTGCGGACTGGCCTAGATTAAAGATAAAGAACGAATCACTTCCTAATGGGCAGGTCACACAAGTGTTGGATCTCCCTTCTTTTCCAAAGCAGAGCGTCCACTGGACCTCTCAAACCCAACCACGAAGGAGTCAACCACGACAGAGGAACCCAGACCGACGACAACACCAGACAAGGCAAGGAAAACAGCAGTATCAACATCACAGAACAAGTGGCACAAAACAAATATGGGTGCCAAAAGGACAGCAACCACAGGCTAGTGGCAACACTGCAGACGAGAACAGGACAAAGTTGCAACAGAAGCAGAATCAACATCCAAAGTCCCCTCGATCTTCTTACCCAAGTACAAATACTCGGCAGATTTGGATCGCCAAGAAGTATCTTATCAATCGACCCACACCCATGTAGATTTGGGTACCCAAACAATGTATTATAGCCCAACCCTCAAGCCATGTAACGTATACCCCTCAGAAATCTTTCCATCCTTCAATACCACCAAACCCGATACCACTTTTTGTCCCTCAGCAGAAACATACCACCCACTCCAAGACTCTTAGGAAATGGATACCTAAACGTATCCAAACGTCTTCTTGTACCCCCTTATCTAACAATTCTCCCACCCTGTTTAAACTCCACCCTTGTACTAATTCACCTTCAACCAAACCTTGTATAAATTCATACACCCAAACCCCACATCATGCACAATAACGGCTCATCAAGAAATGTATGCATAATCTGACCATGTAGGTGTCTAGAGACCTGCATTACTTTTGCAAATAATCATTGCATCAATCACTTCACGACACTTGGCTACACGGGTTACACATCGGTTATGGAAAGGGATTGCAGTCTCACCTTAATGGGATCATAATTAATTTCCATACTAATGTGTTAATCTTTTGTAGCAGATCTTTTCCATTAGCTCATCAGTCATCATGCAAACCGAAGCAGGACCATCGGAAGCAGGCCCCAGCGTAGCTGCGGTGCCCCTCAATGTTTTACGAGCAGAATCCCACCCGACCGCTCCACCGCCAGAGTTCCAAGGATTTCCGGGACCCATGCCAATCGATAACCCACCTATGGGATACACAGAGAAGATACACCGTAACTCTCACTGGTTCCAAGGCCTAGCAGGACCATTAGCTGATGCTGACTTCATTTTTGAAGCAACTATGACATTTGATGACCGCACATGGGGCAAGTATCAATTCTTCTCAAGAGAATTCGAAGGCCTACAGAACACCGAGGACTTAACTCATGTTTGGGCTGGAGCCGGCTTCACGGAGTATTTCAGTGATCCTCTGCCCAAACCTGACTTTTATAGATGTTATTACTTAATCACCACTTTGTGGCCTCAGAGAATAAGGACATCCCAGGAACCTTTATTTTGCCTTCTTTAGTGGATGATCCACCTTACAAAAGATTTTATCTTTCGAAGGATTTAATCAGAGCGGCCATCAAGATTCATGGAACACACACTCCAACGGAGAAAGAACGGCTAGTCCCAGAACAGATGAAGCGTGGTGACGTAACTAAGTGGGAGGATATTTCTGCTATAACACCTGAGCTCTCTAAGCCATTACGGATATGCATGCAGCACTTTGCTTTCCCAGCTCAGGATCGTTTTACCATGCCCCACAAGAGAATCTGGTTTGGATTATACTTAGCATGTACTGAACCGCAAACGGTTGATCTAGCTAGCTGGATAATTGATCAGCTCTATTTGGCACAACATAGGTGGGAGCAGAAGAAGGTAATCAATGGATGCTGCGCCCTCACCAGGATCATATATATGTGCTTGGCATATGATTTACCCATAGAGCGTGCCATGACCAGTGAGGAACTGAAAGCATTCAAAGGCACCACAAGGAAGGCTAGAAAGTCTAGCAAAGGCAGAGCCGGAAAGCGGATGAGAGGTACTATCCCGTGCCTACAAGTCCCAGAATCACCCTCGCCACAACCATCTCCAGAGCAGTCACCAACAGCAGCCACTCCCACAGTACAACCTATTCGCATAAGGTTATCTAGACCAGTGGTAACGGAGGGCACCACCAGTACTGTCGCACCCCAAGCAGCCACAACCACAGAACCTATCACCACAGCAGCTGAACTTCCCACCACTATTGGTGCGGAAGCTTTCTCTTTTCCAATACCGCATTTAGAACCAAGACAAGCAGAGCCACTGGACCAAACTTTTGATTTTGAGATGCCCGATGCATTCTCCAATGAGTTCCAGTTTTCAGAAGGACAAATGTTTTCTCAAGAATTTGAAAGGCCTAGCTACCCTACCACACCCAGGGATCAGCCACAAGGACAGGTCGTGTCCAGCTCTGATGACGAAAGAACAGCAACCGATGACGACAAAGGAGACGACGAAGCTAGCCAGGGAACACATGAATCCCAAGAGCAGGAACAGACAGATGGCCAAGGACAACAAACAGACACACATGGCAATACAAGTACCCATGAAGATGAAACTTACGAGGCAGCAGCTTACACACTAGCTATTAAGAAGTTGTATAGAACTATGGAAAAAGTTTGGGCACGCAAGAAGCTGACAGAGGAAGAGAGCCAAAAAATAATAGAAGAAGAACTTGTCACAGGCGGATTCAAAGACGCATACATCAAAGGATTCAAAGAATTAGTCCAATCAGTAGGCTCCAACGAAGCACTCAGGTACTTGCAAAGAAAGCCACTACCACAGTTTGACCCCCGCAGAGTACGACTACTTTCAAAGCCCGGCGAATACATTCGTGTACCAACCGGAGCACAATCTTCAGAACAAGCCAGGGAGGCACGCCTTGTCCCCGAAAGTTCATTGGCCGTAGAAACCATCATTGTAGATTCCCCACCCCGCGCTACAACTGAAGTCACTAAAGTACCGACCACCGCTCCTCTCTCACCACCCGTCCATCCAGCCTCCCCTCTTCACCCTCCTTCCCCCAGACCAACAGCTTCATTCGTCGGTGGTGTTGCAGAAACCGTCTTTACGACCACTCACCCCACAATTCCCGCGCCCATTAGCCCTAGTCTACCCCCACCCACACCCACCTTTCTACCCAACCCATTCCTTCATCAATCTTTTCCATCTTTCCCCACAACTCCAAGACCCCTCTTCCCATTCCCCCCGCCATTAACCTTCTCCCCCGTCTCACCTCCCCGACCCACTGTAACCCCTCTTTCCCCTTTCTACCAAGCTGCTCCAGCCAGCCCCCCTGTAAATTACCCCTCAACCTTTGTAAATCCCGTATTTACACCAGCACGAGCACCCACGATCACACCCATATTCACGATCACCGCACTAGATACGTCCACTCACATGGACATCTCACCACCCGCTGCACCATCACTCACTTCACTCCCGGCACAAACATTTTTAGGCACATCACAATTTTCAACAATCACTACATCATCCACCTTCCCATCCCCATTCCCCGTTCCCGTTGCATCTACACCAACTGCATCTTCATTTAGCACCCCGTTAATACTATCACCCACTGTAGTAATGCATTCCAACAGATGTTCATGTGTATGACGCAAGTAAGAGATGAGTTCACATCTCTTGGTGATAATTATCAGCAGCTGCAGAGGACAACCAATGACTTACAGTAGCAGCTTAATTTATTGTCTATTGAGAATGCCTCTCTGAACACCCGCTACCAAGAATTACGCGAGGCTTATCACAAATTAGAACTAGAAAGCGAAGAAAAGACCAAGGAAGCCACTGCTGACCTGGATAACATATTAAGAGCCCAGACAGTCCGCAATGCAACGCTAACACGAAACATGGGCTTACTACGAAGACACCTAGCAGCTGCCACGGAAGAAAACCAACGCTTACGGGATCAGAACCGAGAAAACTTAGAAGCAGCACTCGACCACCCAGACCAACCGCTCAGTCCTAGCAGGTTCAAAGCCATTCCTTCACACTCAATGAGAATGCTGCTAGACGATCATGTAAGATTACTAGATGAATACGACCGCATGAACGAGGAGTTACAGAAACTTAAAGAAGATCACAAATTACTCCAGTTACGAGAACCGGCACACCAAGACATACCACCACCTGTGGACCCCTCTCCTGACCTCCTAGAGGAACTCAACTCATTACGGGCCCAGGTATCGACCCTTGAATCAAGGATTGCAGTATATGAAGCGCCACCAAGGCCAGATTCCCCACCTGAGCTTCCAGCTGAGGAAGAAACGGTCACCATCACGGTGGAGGAAACGTTTGAAGAAGCGTACGAGCCACAACCCATCCCAGGCGGACGCGTCACGGCCGAAGGCCAGATGACGTACGAACTTCCGACCCCCGCATGGATGAAGACTATTGAGGAACTTGGAACAACGCACTCAGCTAGAGTAGAGGCACAATTACACGCCATGGCGATGATAGAAGAACGCATATTACAGTCTCCATTCTTTGCTCATTTGGCCCCTCGACGATACATATCTGGGCATGAGCTACAGTATAAACCGTATTTTATGTTAATGGCTGAATACCAGTTAGCCATTGAGAAAGAGATAGGTAAGAAACCATCGCATGCAACTCAATTCGAGGAGGACGATTTGCCACTAGATGCGCAGCAAGGAGAGATCTATCAACTAGAGTGGCGAAAAGATTTACTACAGAAGTATCCAGAGATGATGAGTACATGGGTAAAGGCACCTTTGCATTTGAAGTACAACCCGTGTTGGGGACTAGTGCCACGACGCCGCTCCTGGACTGCCTTTGCTATTAAGGTACAAAATAATAAGCAGTGCCAAGACTGGTTGAATTACCCCTATTTTAAGCCACCCATTGAGTTACCAATTGTTGGCTACATGATGGCTACAATTCACCACTGGCTCCCTAGATTAAAGCATATGGATGATATAGCAGCGCATATGACTGTCAAAATCTTTGACATGATGCAAATGATTTTTAAAGTCTTCCGACGCGTCAAGGCACCCCATGTCAACACCCCAGGCTTTGAGCATGGCAATTTCGATCTGGTATATGATATGAGTACAACGCCATCGCTACGGGTGTGTTATGCCTGGCACTACAGAATAAAGTACCTACCGGCGTGCTACAAGCAGACATTTGAAGAGATGTTCACAACCGGCTTTTGGGAATACCATTCAGAGGTATTCATAAGCAGGCCTACACATTTATTACACTTATTTGCCTGTGAACGAGTGGTCTATTCCACACATTATCAGCTCCCGCCACCGGAAGAACCGCAACCAATCGACTGGGAGAAACTCGAGGCAGATCTGGCCCGAGGCATTCGTATCTCTGAGCACACCCTCGCTCAAGACCTCCTACAGAACTATATCCGGCAGACCTCACAGCAAGGTTCTATCAGGGACGACAGAAGCGAGAGGGAGGGGGGTGTTGGAAGCAGCCAGAGGCACAGACGACACAGAAGCATGTAACGACAAAGCAGGGAGCCAGTCGAATCGTTTTTCAAATAATTATGTTTTCAAATACTTTCCAAAAACCTCCAACAGTGATTTTTATCACTATTGTAACATATGTAACATAGAAAACCCCATTTTGTAACCCATAGCTCCATTTTGTGCAAGCCGAGGAGTCCTCGAGCTTGAAGAGCTTAGGTAGAACAAGCGTATCAATTTTTGTTATTTTTAGACACCGTTTACCCTTCCAAATAGCATATAGGACCTAATTTTTAACTAGGCTGGTCACTAGATGTGAAACCAGTCAAAACTAGTCTAGAAACTATAAAAAGAGCTAGAGAGCTCATTTTTGAGGTTAGCTTGTTTGAGGTTAGAGTTCTTTTGAGCTTGTAATAGTGTTCTTGAGCAATAGAGCTAATTTCCCACCTTCCATTGTGTCTTGCTTGTCTCTTCGTAGTGTGTGTGCATGTGTGTGTGCATTTCTATGCTTCTCACCTTCACTCTCACTTCATCTCACATTCACGATCTTCATATCACTCCTATCTCTTCCGCGGATTGACATTAAGGAGTTGGAGCTTCTTAACGTGGTTCTCACCATTGTGCTAGAGCAACACCGAAACACGTAGAGACATATCATTATGATAGTCCGCCAGTGGAGCCTAGTTGGGAGCCCGATTATGCTAACGTGATGTACACAAACCCGAATCCGCAGCCCCAATTGAGACAACAAAGACCACAGGGCCCTAGAGGGCCATGCTTTAGGTGGCAAGGAGATCCTTTCATAAAGGATTGTCCACATCCTCCGATAGCAGGACAATCACAGTACTATAACATACAAGGCTTTTGCGCCGATTGTGGCAAAGAGCACATAATCAAAGATTGTCCTAAGAACCCTGTTAACGCTTCAAATGTGACACCAATCAACGTGATAGGTATTGTGGACAATGTAGATGGATCCAACCCTACATATGTTCCTATCCAAGCTATAACAAGAGCCCAAGCGCTCTTACAGAATCAACAACTTAATCAGGAGAAAACAACCGAAACTAGTGAAATTGGAGAGTCTAGCAGTAAAAAGATGAAATCTTGGAAAGACTCTAGGGAAAGGATTAAAAGAAAGTGGAGTAAGAGGATAACAGAACTCGAAGGAAGTCTCAAGGAATCTAGAGCCAAAATCCTAGAATTGACTTCACAAGAATTAAATCAAGAGAACCCAGCTCAGAAATCAGGATCTGTTTTAGCAGAACCCATACCAGAAAACCTAGACATGATGTTTCATGCATATCAGGCTAGATTAAAAGAGGGACCTCAAGTAGCTGAAATGAGTAAGAACTACCCTCGAGCAGACTTAGAAATTAAGAGGACTAAACTTTGCATGAAGATGGTAGAATTAGCACAAGCTTTGTTCGAAGCCTATAGATATCTTAATTGGAATAACATGGCAAAACCTGAACTACACTTTCAAGGTCTAATGGAGAGGCTAGAATACTTGATAGAAAGCAAAGAGAAAAAGGATCAGCATAGGAATCTTAGTGTCCCAGAGACACAAGAAAGGAATGCACCATCCCTATCTCAAGTGCCAAACACAGAAGGGGAAGACAACCTGTCTTCTATACATAGATATTCACATGAATTTTTGAGAGAAATCCAAGAAGAGAAATGGAGAAAAGAACAAGGAACCCATCCTCCTATTCAAGAAATAGATGACTTGCAAGAGCAATTTCCACAAGACATCCCCTCTATTTACAATGATGTAGAGGAGGAACAACTGAGTGAACATACAGGTTTTGAATCTAATTCTTTGCATGAATTACCTCAGTTCACAGGACCTTGGGAAGCAAAGTCTATTAGTATGAGAGCACCCACGATAATAGTGAGGAATGAAGAATCAGTAATCCCTAGAAACACGGAAGTGATCAAGAACACTAAAGTACAGTGTAATCTCACCCTGGAGGAGTTGTTAAAGGTAAAACCGGAACTGTGGAAACATGTAGCAAATCAATTCCTTGAGCTTGCTACTACTCCCTCACAGATAGGGTCACATAAGAAGGTACCAGAGATACCTGTAGAAAAGATCGGAGATGTAAGTGAAGAAGAGGAAGGTAACACTTATCTTCCAATAACCTATCAGGGCTACACCATGAAAGCCATCTTAGATTCAGGAGCCGGAGTAGCCATCGCTACCACCGCTTTATGAAAACGTTGGGGTAAGCCAACACTAAGACCTACCAGGATGAAGCTACAAATGGCTGACGAACACATAGAGAAACCCTTAGGCTTACGAGAAGGCATATCTCTCACCACTTGTGGTGTGGAGTTTGAGCATACCTTTGCCATTTGTGATTTTAGTAAAAATCATGCTTATGAGATGATATTAGGACGACCATTTATGCGTCAGTTGCAAATTGTACAAGATTGGGGAACTAATTCTTTGTACTTGCAACATTTAGGAGTGACTACCAAAGTCAATCTTAAAGACTATTCACATCGAGACGTACCCCCAATACAATGGAACACCATCCATAAGACATAGGAAAAAACAGAATCAGTACACTTGTTGGAATCAGACCCCTCATGGTTGCACGAGGATACTCATTTGTGGATGTGTAAAGTAGCCAAACAAGAGGAAGAACGGTTAGAAGCCAAAACTTTAGGTGCAAAACAACATTCACGAACTCTTCAGGACCCAACTTATGCACCTTTAGTATTTCCAGATGAGGAGTTTGAACCCCATGGTTGGGCAGAATTCCTAGCAACCATGGATGTAGCCATCAATGAAGAACAATGGACACCCCACTGTGACGAGGATGGCTATGATATCTCAGTTTTCACGATAGAGCCGATCATGTGTGATTCAATTTTAGAAGAATGTGAACCTAGCACTGATGCATTTGAGGATGCAAGCAATTTTGATTTAGAGTCAATTATTATGGACCCACCCTTTGCATCAGAGGAAGAATATTTCTATGAGGTAGAGACTTACCCTCAGAGACCCGAAGAAATTATGAATGATGTGAGGTTAACCACACAAGTGACTAATAAAAGTGAAGGTAAGAAAAGAAAGAAAAAAAAACCATGTCAGAAGAAGAAGAATCTTTATTTGAAGTTCCTGACAACTTCAAAAAGTATGAGATAGATGATAGAAGAATTATGGTACGAATGCCAAACAGAAAAGCTGATGTTGGAGAGGTATATGATAATCGAGAGAAAACCAAGAAAATCATAGTAGCCATAGAAGGAGAAGAAGAAAAATGTACATACATAGGGCATGATTTGACGAATAAAGAAGAAGAAGAATTAGTTGCCCTATTGCGCGAATATAGAGATGTGTTTGCTTGGAGTTACAAATATTTGAAAGGAGTAGACCCGGATATATGTTCTCATAGAATCCCTATGACTCCAGATGCAAAACCTATGAAACAAAAACCATACACGTACAATGATAATTACACTGCGAAGATTAAAGAGGAGATAGATCGTTTGATAGAAGCAGGATTCATTTATGAAATTGAGCATACCAAATGGGTATCCCCCATTGTGGTGGTGCCCAAGAAAAATGGAAAATTGCATGTGTGTATTAACCTTAAAAAAGTTAATGCCGCCACGATTAGAGACAGTTATCCTCTTCCTATCACGGAACATTTATTGGAAAGAATTGCGGGCAAGGAAGTTTGCAACTTTCTTGACGGATTCTCAGGCTATAATCAAGTAGCCATTGCTCCAGAAGATCAACACAAGACGACTTTTGCCACAGAATGGGGCATATTTGCATTTCGTGTAATGCCTTTTGGGTTAACAAATGGACCCGCCACTTTCCAACGACTCATGTGTCATGTTTTTAAGGAATTCTTACGAAAGAATTTGGAAGTTTATGTTGATGACTTATGTGCTCATTTGAATGTAAGACAAACACATATCCCATAGTTAAAACAAATATTTGACAAATGTCAAGAATATCAGGTTTGTCTGAACCCAGAAAAGTGCGTTTTCATGGTCAAACAAGGTAAAATTCTAGGACACATTGTGTCAAAGAATGGAATTTTGATAGATGAAGAAAAAGTGAAGGTGATTGCAGATCTACCTTGGCCAAACAATGTAAAAGAAGTACAGGCATTTATGGGCCAGTGCGGTTATTATAGACGATTCATACACATGTATGCAATCATAGCCAAGCCTTTGTAATCTCTTTTGACCAATTTTGAATGGACAGATGAGTGTGAGAATTCATTCAATGAACTTAAACGACGTTTGTGCTCAGCACCTATATTGACCACCGCAGATTGGAGTAAGCCATTCCACGTACACGTGGATGCATCCAATTATGCCATAGGATGTGTGTTAGCACAACCCAGGAATGAAGGAAATATAGATCTTCCCATAGCTTACGCGAGCAGACAGTTGAACGCAGTAGAAAGAAATTACACCACTATGGAACGAGAAGGATTAGGAATGATCTACGCAGTAAAGAAATTCAGGCACTATTTGTTGGCAAACAAGTTCAAATTCTTTACAGATCATCAAGCATTGTTGTACTTAGTCAACAAACCATGTAATAAGGGACGATTAATACGTTGGTTTTTATTACTCATGGAGTACGATTTTGAAGTAGTAGTCAGGAAAGGAAAGACACATCTCAGAGTTGACCACCTTTCAAGATTAACCTCACGAGAAGCTCCTCAAGGGATAGTGGATGAATTACCAGATGCATATTTGTTTAACCTTGAGATAGCACCAGAATGGGCTAAGCCGATAGTCCCGATTCTCACATATGGACCTAAGAATCCTAGGATAAGGATCAAGGAAGGAGAGATTACCAAATCTCAGAGATATCAAATCATAGCAGGAAGTATATATAAACAGGATAGTCAAAAGATTCTTGCTTGTTGTGTAGATGAATCAAAACATGCAAATTGGTTGCAATTAGCACATGTAGGTGCATTAAAGCAACATCATTCAAAACATCGTACGTTGTAGACTCTGCATAGACTAGGAGTCTATTGGCCTTCAATGGAAGCAGATGTCTACAAGTTGTGTAAAGAATGCCATGTCTGTTGTGAAAGACCACCAATAGAACATGCTACGTTATATCACGTGTCTCTCACACCAGAATGGAGCGAACCCTTAGTGACATACTTGAGGACGAAAACATTCCCTCAAGGAATGATGACTTTAGCACGACAACGAAGTCTAGAGCAGGAAGCTCAAGACTATTCACTTATTGGCGACAACCTATACAAACGCGGACGAGACGGATATTTAAGACAGTGTGTTCATGAGAGCGATTATTTGAGCGTACTAGAGGCTGCACACCAAAGTGTTGCAGGAGGTCATTTTGGACCCGATAGAATAATCAAAGCCATCCTCTTTGCAGGATTATGGTGGCCCACTCTTCACATGGATGCACATACCTATGTTAAGAGATGTGATGTGTGCCAAAGAACTCAGTTTCCTACTCGCAGAGATGAAATGCCATTAAAACCCATGATGGGTGGACGTGCATTTTCTAAGTGGGGTATAGACTTTGTAGGACCCATTAACGCCCCTGCAAAAGGTACACATGCTGAATACATTATTGTCGCGACAGATTATCTTACCAAATGGGTAGAGGCAAAAGCCACAAAAAAGAATGATGCTCACACGACTGCAAAATTCTTATTTGAAAATGTCTTTACAAGATATGGATTGCCTATAGAGTTAGTGAGCGATCGAGGAACTCACTTTCTAAACCAAGTCATTGAATATTTGTTACAGGATTTTATGGTGATCCACAAGAAATCCGCACCATATCATCCTCAGGCCAATGGTCAGGCTGAAAGCATTGACAAGATCCTATGTAATGTACTGACAAAACTCATGAACAACAAACGTTCAGATTGGGACAAACAGTTACACCACGCTGTTTGGGCATATCGAGTGGCCTACAAGACCGTACTCAATGCAACTCCCTTTCAGATGGTTTTTGGTCAGAATGTTGTGCTTCCTTTGGACTTCTTGATACCGACCCTTAAGGTTGCACAAGAACATCAGTGGACCGGCCATGAATTATCAGCAAGAATAATGGACTTGGAACAATTAGGAGAAACCAGGCTAAAAAGCACCAGAAGGCATATACGCAGCAAAGAAGCGACAGAAAGCATATTTTGATGCGCATGTGAAAGATAAAGGCTTGAAAGAAGGAGATTTAGTTCTAGTATATACGCTGAAACAACACGCACGGAAGTTAGAAAAGCGAGGTTATGGACCTATGATCATTAACAGACTCTCAACAAGCGGAGCAGTACAATTAGCCACCTTAGAAGGAGACATAATGCCTAATTACATTAGTGGCTGTAGAGTCAGGTTATATCAGGAAACTCTTATTGAGGATATGCTTAGACGACTCACGTTGGCAAAGAAGCGTAAGGAGGAAGAAAATAGAATAAGAGCTGAAGCTCAGGCAGAAGTTATAGAACCCATTAAGCGCATGAAGCTAAGAAGACAAGGACTAGGGAGAGAACATTATAATCATCTGGAAACAACACCCAGATATCGCATGGCCATGTGTCAAGTAAAGTCAACCACTCATCCTAGCATAGTGGACAGGAGACCATTCATTACGGTCAGGCTAGAGCACGGCAACCCTTGCCAAGAACTCAGGGCTTTAATTGATTCAGGTGCTGCGACTAGTGCAATTAGATGGTCCCACTATAAGGATTTAGGAATAGAAATGCGGCCAATTGAGGCATACCTCATAGGGCTAGGAGGCATGGAAACCCCTTGCATGGGTGAGGTGGACCTTCCTATCCTCATAGACGAAGTGACCTTGACAATAAAGTTACTAGTGTGCCATGATGACGACCTGATAGAACCCCTAATCCTTGGCCAAGATTGGCTATACGATCACTAAGGGACCTAAATCTTAGACAAGGCTCCTTGCAGATTGGAACCTTAGATCAGAAGCGAGTGATACCGCTTGACTTCCCTAACGGATGTTCGCCTAAAGTACGCAGCCCTAGACCCTATGAACAACATGCGACGGAAGACCGAAAGATCTTTGGTTAGATCAGTCACGTTATGTCTACACCAACCCACGCGGGCTTGGCTATGGACAATTGTCAATTTGAAGGAGGTCAGGAGATTTTCCCTTGGGCTTCCTGCAAATCAGAAGGGTCAACCACCCAACCGCTGGGTCAAATGGACACCATCAGCGGCCGGCACAATCAGCGGTCAGGTGGACTTCATTAGCGTCCACATGGGCAAAACAACCTGCGGTGCCCATCCTTCCACACTTACTACGGACTAGCCTAGATAAAAAGTACAAAATGGAGCACTTCCTAATGGGCAAGTTTTGCAAGTGTTGGACCTCCCTTCTTTTCCAAAGCAGAGTGTCCATCCGACCTCTCAACCTCAACCAAAAAAGAGTCAACCACGACGGAGGAACCCAGATCGACGACAATCTCATACAACACAAAGAAAGCAGCCGTATCAGTATCACAGAACAAGAGACACGAAGCAAATATGGGTGCCAAAAGGACAGAGCGCACCACCAGAATTCAACAATGCAGACAAGGATAAGAAGAAGTTAACGACAAATCAGAGGCGGTATCCAACGTCTTCTAAAACTTATTCTATGAGTACGAACAGTCGATAGATTTGGATCGCCAAGAAGTACCTTACAAACCGACCCACACCTATGTAGATTTGGGTACCAAACAGTGTATTATAGCTCAACCCTCAAGCCATGTATTATACCTTCAACCCTCAAGACCACCACGTCCAATATCACCTTTTGTCCCTCAGCAGAAACCTATCACCCGTTCACAAACTCTTAGGAAGTGGGTACCGAAACGTATCCATAAGTCTTCTCCTAACCCATTGTCTAACATAACTCCCACCCCGACTAATCTACAACCTTGTAATAACTCATTCACGACTCAACCTTGTACAAATCCACACACTATAACCCAACATCACCTGTAATAACACCTCATTAAGCAATGCATGCATCATCTGAAGCATGTAGGTGTCTAGAGACCTGCATTAGTTTGCAAGAAATTATTCCATAAACCACATCACGACACCCGGCTACACGGGTTACACATCAGTTATGGAAAGGGATTGCGGTCTCACTTTAATGGGATCATAATTAATTTCCATACTAATGTGCTAATCTTTTGTAGCAGATCTTTTCCATTAGCACGTCAATCATCATGCAAACCGAAGAAGGACCATCTGAAGCTAGAACCAGTATACCCAGGGCTACTATTAGTGATTTACTTGTTGAGCCCCATCCGACGGCTCCACCGCCAGAATTTAAAGGTTTCCCAGGACCGATGCCTATTGACGATCCTCCTAGAGGGTATACTGAGAAGATTCATCGCAATTCTCACTGGTTTCAAGGGCTAGCAGGACCATTCGCGGATGCTAAGTTTATATTTGAGGCTAATTTGACTTTTGATGACCGTACCTGGGGCAAATATCAGTTTCTCTCAAGAGAGTTCGAAGGGCTACAGAACACACAAGACTTAACACATGTTTGGGCAAGAGCCGGCTTCACAGAGTATTTCAGTGACCCTTTGCCTAAACCTGACTTCTACAGATGCTATTACTTAATCACCACTTTGATAGCTTCGGAGAATAAGGACCTGCCCAGAACTTTCATTTTGCCATCTTTAGTGAACGATCCACCATATAAAAGATTTCATATTTCTAAAGATTTGATTCGAGCTGCCATCAAGATTCATGGAACCCACACACCCACAGAGCGCGAAAGGTTAGTTCCAGACCCTATGAAACGTGGGGATGTTACAAAGTGGGAGGAGATTTCGGCGATCACACCTGACCTTTCAAAACCACTGCGGATATGTATGCAGCATTTTGCTTTCCCCACTCACGACAGATTCACAATGCCTCACAAACGAATATGGTTTGGTTTGTATTTATCTTGTATTAGACCCCAGATAGTTAATCTAGCTAGCTGGATCATTGATCAGATGTATTTAGCACAACATAGATGGGAAAGAAAGAAATTCATCCATGGATACTACACGCTGACTAGAATTGTATATATGTGCTTAGCATATGACTTGCCGATAGAACGTGCATTGACAAGCGAGGAGCTGAAAGCATTTAAAGGAACAACGAAGAAAGCTAGGAAGCCTAGCAAAGGAAGAGCAGGAAAGCGAATGAGAGGAACCATCCCCTGCCTTCAGGTGCTAGAATCACCCTCACCACAACCCTCTTCAGAACAGTCTCCTACTGAACCCCCTGTACAACCCATTCGCATAAGGTTATCAAGACCAGTTACAACGGAGGGCACTACCAGCATAGTTGCTACTCAAGCAGCCACAGTCCCAGGACCTACCACCACTACAGTAGAAGTTCCCACCACTATTGGTGCGGAAGCTTTCTCTTTTCCGATACCCCATTTAGAAGCAGGACAAGCAGACACCACATTTGATTTTGAGATGCAGGATGTATTTTCAAATGAATTTCAGTTTTCAGAAGGCCAGATCTTCTCTCAAGAATATGAACGGCCCAGCTACCCTACCACATCGCGAGATCAACCACAAGGACAAGTAGTGTCTAGTTCCGAGGAAGAAAGAACAGAAACTGACGAAGATGAAGGCAATGACGAAGCCAGTTAGGGAACTCATGAATCCCAAGAACATGTGCAAACAGACGAACAAGGACAACAAACTGACACCCAAGGTGACACGAGCACACACGAAGAAGAAACCTTCGAAGCAGCAACTTATACACTGGCCATCAAAAAGTTATACCGTACTATGGAAAAGGTTTGGGCGCGTAAGAAGTTGACTAACGAAGAGAGCCAAACACTCATAGAACAACAGCTTGTCTCGGGCGAGTTCGAAGAAGTATACATCAGAGGTTTCAGAGAGCTTGTCAAATCGAAAGCCTTAAGATATTTGCAGCGAAAACCGCTACCGCAGTATGATCCTCACAGAATCCGCCTACTAACCAAACCGGGTGAATACATTCGGGTACCCACCGAAGGTCAGTCTTCAGAACAGGCCAGGGAAGCACGTCTCGTCCCTGAAGGCTCTTTGGCAGAAGAAGCCATCCTCGTAGATTCCCCACCCCATGCTACTACTGTACATACTACCACAGTTACCGAAGTACTTGTCACCCCAACTGCTCCTCCTTCACCTCCCACCCATCCAGTCTCCCCCATACACCCTCCTTCTCCCAGAACAACATCCTCCTTCTCTGGTGGAGCAGCAGAAGTCGTCCTTACTCCCATTCATCCCACAACTCCCGCCCCCACTCAACCTAGTCTACCCCCTAACACATCCACCTTTCTATCCAACCCCTTTCTCCATCCATCTTTTCCATCCTTCCCCACACCTCCAAGACCCCTTTTCCCATTCCCACCTCCATTAACCTTCTCCCCAGTCTCACCTCCCCGACCCACTGTAACCCCTCTTTCCCCTTTCCACCAAGCCATCCAAGACAACCCCTCTGTAAATTATTCTTCGGCCTTTGTAAATCTTGTATTTACACCCACACACTGACCCACGATCACACCACTATTCACGGTTATCGCACTCGACACCACATCCAGCGATATGGATATATCACCACCCACTGCACCTCCACTCACTTCATTTGTGGCACCACAATATTTAAGCACACCACAATTTTCCACAATCACCACAACATCCACTTTCCCACCCCCATTCCCCTTTCCCTTTGCATCTACACCCACTGCATCTTCACTTAGTACACCATTAATATTATCACCCACCATAGACACAACATTTCGACAGATGTTCACGTGTATGACTCAGGTAAGAGATGAGTTCACATCTCTTGGAAATAATTATCAGCAGCTACAGAGGACAACCAACGACTTACAGTCGTAGCTTAATTCATTGTCGATCGAGAATGCCTCATTGAATACTCGGTACCAAGAATTACGCGAGGCATACCACAAACTGGAAGTAGAAAGTGAAGAGAAAGCCAAAGAGGCCACTGCTGATCTTGACAATTTGTTAAGGGCCCAGACAGTTTGCAATGCGACGCTTACACGAAACATGGGCTTACTCAAAAGACATCTAGCAGCAGCAAAGGAAGAGAACCAGCGGCTACAAGAGCAGAACAGAGAAAATTTAGAAGCTTCTCTCAATCATCCAGACCAACCATTAAGTCCTAGCCGGTTCAAAGCAGTGCCCTCCGAATCAATGAAAATGTTGCTCGATGATCACATCAGATTGCTCGATGAATACGATCGAATGAACGAAGAATATCAGAAGCTCAAAGAAGATCATAAGCTACTCCAGCTTAGAGCATCAGCAACACAAGGACTCCCAGCTCCTACGAACCCATCTCCTGACATCCTAGAGGAACTCAACGCATTACGGGCCCAGGTATCTACTCTTGAATCGCAGATAGCTATATATGAAGCACCACCAAGGCCAGATTCCCCACCAGAGCTCCCATCTGATGAAGAAAATGTAACTATTCCGGTGGAGGAAACTTTTGAAGAAGCCTACGAGCCCCAACCCATCCCAGGCGGACGAGTCACGGCCGAAGGCCAGACGACTTACAAACTTCCTACTCCCGCATGGATGAAGACAATTGAAGAGCTTGGAACAACCCAGTCAGCACGAGTAGAGGTGCAGTTGCACGCAATGGCAATGATTGAGGAAAGAATTTTACAGTCGCCCTACTTTGCTCATTTGGCCCCGCACAGATACATATCAGGGCATGAGTTACAGTACAAACCGTATTTCATGTTAATGGCCGAATATCAGTTGGCCATAGAGAAAGAAATAGGCAAGAAACCATCTCACGCTACTCAGTTTGAGCCTGACGATTTGCCACTGGATGCGAAGCAAGGCAAGATTTATCAACCAGATTGGCGTAAAGATCTTTTACAAGAATATCCTGAGATGATGAGTACTTGGGTTAAGGCACCACTACACTTAAAATACAACCCATGTTGGGGACCAGTGCCACGTCGCCGTTCCTGGAAGGCATTTGCGATTAAGGTACAAAACAACAAGCAAAGCCAGGATTGGCTAAACTACCCATACTTCAGGCCACCTACAGGACCTCCTACAATTGGATACATGATGGCCATGATTCGCCATTGGATCCCTCGCTTGAAACATATGGACGATATAGCAGCGCATATGACTGTCAAAATCTTTGACATGATGCAAATGGTTTTCAAAGTCTTCCGTCGTGTTAAGGCTCCTCATGTAAACACCCCGGGCTTCGAGCATGGCAATCTAGATCTTGCATATGATATGAGTACAACACCATCGCTACGGGTGTATTATGTCTGGCATTGCAGAATTAAATACCTACCGGCATGCTACAAGCAAACCTTCGAAGAAATGTTCATAACCGGTTTCTGGGAATAAAATTCAGAAGTGTTCATCAGCAGGCCCACACATTTGCTTCAATTATTCGCCTGTGAACAGATGGTTTATTCCACACATTATCGACTCCCACCACCTGATGAACCGCAACCAATTGATTGGGAGAAACTCGAGGCCGATCTGGCCCGAGGCATTCGAATATCAGAACACACCCTCTCTCAGGAACTACTCCAGAATTACATCCGACAGACCTCACAACAAGGTTCTGTCGAGGACGATAGAAGCGAGAGGGAGGGGGGTGTTGGTAGCAGCCAGAGGCATAGAAGACGCAAAAGCATGTAAAGACAGAGCAGGGAGCCAGTCGAATCAATTTTTCAAAGATTATGTTTTATAAATATTCTTCAAAAAACCTCCAACAGTGATTTTCATCACTATTGTAACATATGTAACATAGAAAACCCTTTTTGTAATCCATAGCTCCATTTTGTGCAAGCCGAGGAGTCCTCGAGCTTGAGCAGCTTAGGTAGAATGAGCATATCAATTTTGGTTATTTTTAGACACCGTTTACCCCTTCAAATAGCACTTAGGACCTATTTTTTAACTATGTCGGTCAGTAGATGTGAAACTGGTCAAAACTAGTCTAGAATCTATAAAAAGAGCTAGAGAGCTCATTTTTGAGGGTGGTTAGTGTGAGCTTAGAGCTATTGTGAGCTTGTAATTGAGATCTTGAGCAATAGAGTTGATTTCTCACCTTCCATTGTGTCTTGCTTGTCTCTTCGTAGTGTGTGTGTATGTGTGTGTGTATGTGTGTGTGCATCTCTATGCTTCTCACCTTCACTCTCACTTCATCTCACATTCACGATCTTCATATCACTCCTATCTCTTCCGCGGATTGACATTAAGGAGGTGGAGCTTCTTAACGTGGTTCTCACCATTGTGCTAGAGAAACAAAGCCTTTAGGTTTTCTTTAGCCGTTTCCCTAAAAGGAGGGAAGACCAACATAGTCGCTAAAGTGTCCGTGTTTACCTTTTAGGTTTAGCACCTTAATGGGAAACGGACACTTTATTAAGGTCGCTAAAGAAAACCTTCAAGGTGCTATGCTAATACCTTTAGGTAAACGGAAAGAGCTAAAGTTGACCGTGTTTACCTTTTAGGGTAGGGAAAGCGCTAAGGTTTTCGCTTAAACGTAAACGTTTAGAAAACATTTTCTAAACGTTTACCTAACGTAGTTAGAAAACTGTTAGGTGAATGGTATTAGCTTAATCTTTTCGATAAACGCTTAAAGGTTAGTTTACCGTTATGGGCTATGCGTGCTAATACCATAAAGGTGCTATGCATAGAAAACTAAAGTAAACGCTGTAGCCTAATTGATTAAGCTAATACCATTCCCTTTAGGTTTTTGCTTAACCATCGCTCCTTTAGGTTAAGCGAAAACCAAAATCGTTAAGGCTTAAGCATTTTCGTTGTAGCCTTCTCACTCTCAACAATACATCCGTTTCGGAGTGGGCGATAGGGGAGGTAACACTTTTAGGGAGGACAGGTATTATCACTTTCTAACGCGGAGTAACCAATTCTACACAATTTCTAATGTAGTTTACCTATTTTCCGTGGAATAAGCCATTAAGAACAAGTTGATGCTTTTCCACGCTGGCTGGGGAGAGAAAGCACCATCCATTATTAGCTTTCCATCGAACCACTGGAAAAGGAATGGAACTAAACAAAACTTAGGTGAATGCTTAAGAAGTGGTGGAGGGGAACACTGTATCGGCAGTACATAGACGAGGAAGTATGGGCGAACTCATGGGATATGAAAAACCTTATACCTGCCAAATAGTCTTCCACTATACACCACACTAGGTGATTGATTAGCTATTCAGACCTTAGCAGGTAGAGGCTAATCTTACCACCCTTACTGACCTTCTTCCCCGTCTATGAATCTAGATCTAGATATAGATATTCCTATCGCTTTGCTTTCGAGGCAGCAATCTCCATTGTAGCTAGGGGATGGCAAACGATACATGTTGCCATGCCGTTTCACAGATGTTGAACCATATTCCGTTTGAGGATGAAACGTAATCGTGGTGGTTCACAGAACCATACGAATAGAGAGCGGAACCACTCAACTAAGCTTGGATGAGACAGAGGGGAGGCCGCTTAAGGTCCTAAAGGATGAAGCTAATACCTATACCTAACAGTATTAGCATAGCCCGTTGACCGCTTCACCCCTAAAGAGCTAAAGAAAATGTTTACCTAACCTAAAGAAAACCAGGCGCGTAGCTACACCATGTTGGTCTTGCACGTTTTCTTTAGCTCCTAAAAGGTTAGTTTTCGCTTAAGCCTAAACCTAAAGAAAACCATAAAGTAAAGGCCCGGAGGGAAGACCATTATGGTCGCTAAAGAGACCATGAAGGTTACATCAAAGACCATGTTGGCCCGGAGGGGCGAAGCCATGTAGGTCTTGTCTTGCTACAACTACACCATGTAGGTCTTGTCTTGCACTAAACAAGACCAACATGGTGTAGCTTGCCTAGGCCATGAAGGCTACAACTACACCATTAAGGTCTTGTCTTGCTACAGCGAGCCCTAAAGGTCTTGCTTAATATTACCATGTTGGTCTTGCTTAATATTACCATGTTGGTCTTGCGCGTTTTCTTTAGCCGAAACCGTTTCCGTTTCCCTAAGAAACTAAAGCACCTTTAGGAAACTCTAGCACCTTAAGGCCCAGAGGTTTGACCATTACCCGAAGGTTTGACCTGAATGGTCTTGTCTTGCGCTAAAGAGACCATTTAGTCAAGAAGCTTTGACCTGAATGGTCTCATCTTGTGCTAAAGTTGTTAGGGAAACGGACACTTTAGCACCATTACCCGAAGGTTTGACCATTACCCGAAGGTTTGACCTGAATGGTCTTGTCTTGTTTTGTAAATGAACTAAAGAAAACGTTAGCGCCTGGTTTTCTTTAGCCCTTTCCCACAAAGGTGCAAAAGTGTCCTATTGGTGCTAAAGTTGTTAGGGAAACGATTTTGAACACTTTAGCACAAGACCAACATGGTCTTCCCTCCAGCCCTAAAGGTAAACGCCCAAAAACTTAAGGGGCGAAGCTAAGCACTAATATCTTTGGCGGAGCTATTACCAGGCTTAAGCGTTTCGCTTAACCCTTCATTCGGGTTACGGTTTTCGTAGTTAGAAACGTTTACCTAACGTGCTAAAGAAAATGCTGTAGCCTAACGATTAAGCTAATACCTATACCTTTAGGGGCTATGCTATTATGTTGTAGCCTAACCGGTCAACTTTAGCCCATTTAGGAGGGAAGACCATAAAGGCCATTCACCAACGTGGTTAAGCTAACACTGGTGCGTAGCTACACCATGTTGGTCTTGCTACAGCGGTTTAGCTGCTTCGCCCCTTCTTGACTTCATCGCTCGCTTAAGCCTTCACCAACATGGTGTAGCATAGATAGCGCCTTAATGGTCAATATTAAGCATTCCAAGACCAACATGGCTCTTTAGCTCAAGACCAACATGGTGTAGCTGTAGCAACCCTTCTTTACTACATGGTGTAGCTGTAGCCTACATGGTGTAGCTTAAGCCTTTACTTCATGGTAATAGCTTAAGCAAGACAAGACAAGACCAGAATGGTGTAGCTTTAGCCAACATCGCTTCTAAAGAAAACGGTAATAGCTTTGCCCCTTCTTGACTTTATGGCTTGCTGCGCTCAAGACCAACATGGTCTTCCCTCCGAGCCTTTACTTTATGG
>CM035411.1:192651186-192686186 GCA_020310875.1 Ceratopteris richardii | reverse complement strand
ACATACATACATACATATCTAGATTCCCATTGAATGTTCTGCAACATGACACCTCAACAAGTCCTGCAAGATGCTAGATATATATTCTAAACACTCTAACATTTGCATTTCTTTTGCTTCTAGATCAATGACGTCTCCTCTGCTACTTGTGCAAATACAGCTCTTGCAGCAAATTATTACTCTTTCCCTTTGAAAAAGTTGAGACAGTGAAATTGAAAGCGTGCTCTTCAAAGAGCCATGTTCCAACAGTGCATGTGAGACTTAATTCATTGTACCTTCACTTTAAGGCACTCACTTCCAGATCCACTCCATCTGAAGGCATCAAATAAAATGTAAGCAGCAAAAACCAAATTACAGAGTTCTTCACCAAGGTCCGCAAAATCTATGAACTCTCTCAATGGTTTCATCTCACTAACCATAGCAAGAAATACACTCTCTTCACTGCCATTTTCATGTGTCAAGATTTTTATGCTAAGAAGCATCTGATTTTGATTTTGTATGGTTGCCTCCAGATTCTATACGAGTTGATTGTTTTGTTGCAACCATGCTGTATTCACCTTTGCTACAGTCCTTAAATTACCTTTATTACATAAGTGTTTACCAATCACATCCTCCTTGTTATAATCTTGTTGATTTGCAATCCATCTGTACAACGCTTTTCCAAGACCTGATGATTTCGTTTGGTCTCCTAGTCTCGTTTACATCTTCCAACTTCTATAAAGCTTCTTTCAAAATCATGTGCATCACCACTTTGCATCATTGTAGGTGCTACATATCTTCACACATCCATAATATCTCCAACAATGAATACATTATGTTCTGCCACTGCCCAAAGGCCTTCCCAGCTCATCTCATGATATTCCGTCTATGCATCCACACAAGAAAGATTCACGACCTCTAACATTTATGAAAGGCCTTCTGATTATTTTGGATGACACAAGCTCATAAACTTCTTTTTTTCCCTTGCAATCAAAATCAGTCTCTCATAGTGAGCCATTGGTTTTCTGCGGGGTCCAGCATCCTTTGATATTGAATTCTGGTTCTCGATATGACCTCATGAGACTAGTATTTGCTTGTCCATTCCATGCTGCTGCCCCGCCAGCAGGCAAAAAAATATCTAATGCCATGTAGTATCAAGAGGTGGTTATCTTCCCAAATGTTGAGCATCAAAGTCTTAACACACAATGATCCTTTAAACACACATCCTTCAATGGAGTATATTTTGAGAGCTCAAAATGCAGCATATCTTCAGTGACCTGTTCATTAAGGCCCCGGACAACCAAGATGTGTGTCGGACCCGCTTACGTTCCCCTGTTTCCATCGATGTGTCTGTTGTGGGGACATCATCTGAACTGCTTTCATTGCACTGAAAGCGAAACAATATGGCAAGAAAAATTCAAACAGCCACACATGGTGCACACCCAGCCAATAGTCAAAATGCCAAGTTTGTAAGCACCAGAAGTACATTGAGCTTGAGAAGCTCCCACATCTCTATTTGGTATACTACTATATTCAAAAAATTACTGGACAGCCATCAAGAAGATAGCCATCTTCATGCAAAACCTCCATAGCCTTCTTTCTTTCACTACAAGGGTTGCAGAGGAGGCCACATGAGACAGATCATAGCGATGCCTTTCCTCCTGATTTCGTCTCCCGTGAGGAATCATGGTGACCATCTTGATACTACCCCAAACTGACTTGGATTATTAGTATCCATTTTTGTTCCTCTTGGATTAGCTTTTGCTGAGTTTTTCCTATTGGTCTGTAGAAGGCTAGAGCCAAAAGCGCCATTTTGAAAAGAGCTTGTTTCTGAAGCAGGACCTGCAACGTTGAAAACATGAGCAGAAATGCTACTTGTTCATTGTACAGAGAGTTTTGTGCTCTCAAGAGGATCCATCTCACTGAACATGTTCCGGTTTGATATGCCATCATTCATGCTTGTTCCGGCATCAGACTGAGCGTTATCTTGATGATTAAGGTTAACTTGCCTTGTAAAATTTGTTTTGTTGTTTGTTGCTATACTCAACTGATCGGTCTTCAGTAAGTTCTTCTCAGCTTGCAATGAAGTTTAATCCACAGTCTACAGGCACTTGATTTGCCTGAATTATATTGGTAAATGCAGGAGGGATTCCATTCTGATTTGCAATCGACAACTTCATTCCTTCCTTCTCCACAGCCTTAATGACATTAACTACAACTGTTTGTCTCAGGTCAGAAACAGAAAAAACCCCCAAAGGGGCAAAAAAAGTTTCCCCTGCATCTCCATCCTTCAAAAACTTAGGTTCCTTCACAATCTCTTTGCCAGATCACCAGTCAATCTTTGTTAAGAGCATAGAAAATTTGATAGCAATACGAGATGTCTGGCAATCAAGAACTGGAGCATAGCCATTGCCAATCTAACCACGATGGTTCATTATAATAACTTGGCCAATAAAATTGCAGATTCTTTTGTCGGATCATTCTTAGAGTCAGATGCTACAAACCCATGTTTGAGATCCTTAACAACATGCTCTTAACATTTAAGCCATCATTGTCACCAGGTAAAGCTTCCATGCAACTCGCTCATAAGATCCTATGGGCACGAATTTATTTCTCGAAACGTGATCAAATCAAAGTGGCGATAGATAAAGATACTAGACGAAAAAGCCTCAAGGCATGGAATTCTACCCTCGCTATCTGTAGCTCAGTGATGAGTAGCACCTCCTTTAATGTCAATCCAGGAAGACGTGAGGATGGTATGAAGACCTCGAGCAAGTGAAGGCACAAGTGCGTGAGTGAGAAGCACACTAACATGCACACACATACACACACACGCGCACACACAGTAAGACAAAGAGTGAGAAGCAATGGAGTTCTTAGATTACTTTCAAAAAGCTCATACAAGTTCAAAACTATTACAAGCTAACCTCAAAAATGAGCTCTCTAGCTCTATTTATAGTTTTTGACTAGGTTTTGGCCCTGTCCAGACCTAGTGTCCGGCCTAGTTAAAAATTAGGTTCCAAGGCCAATTTGAGGGCTTAAACGGAGTCTAAAAAATACGAAAATTGATATGTAGGTACTTCTAAGGCTCCTCAAGCTCAAGGACTCCTTGGCTTGCACAAAATGGAGCTACAAAAATATGAAATGGTATTTACAATGATTGTTAGTGATAAGAATCACTGTTATAAAGATGTTGATTTGGAAAAATTTGAAGGGCCTATCTGCCAGATTTGCGTCGACTGCTTTGTCTACTTAATCCTTCACCTCGCTCTGACTCTCTTCGTTGGCTTCCTTGTCTAGTCAGTCCTTGGGTGCCCATACTGCTCTCAACACCCCCCCCCCTCTCTCGCGTCTGTCGTCCCTGATAGACCCTTGTTGCTGGGAGTGTTGGATGTAATATTCCACAACCTGAGTGGCAAGCTGATGTTTTTGTATGCATAGTCCTCTGGCCAAGTCTGTCATCATACGATCCCAATCAATTGGTCCTCGAATGTCTGGATGTGGCAGACGTAACTGATCTGCATGGATCGCTTGTTCTACTGTGAATAGATGTAGCAAATGTGTGGGTCTGGGAATGAAAATTTCTGAATGATATTCCCAGAATCCCGTAGAGAACATTTCCTCAAATGTCTGCTTGAAGCATGCGGGTAAGTACTTTATTCGTGCATGCCAGGCAAAGATTATAGTGACCGAGGGAGTCTGGCTCATGTCGTAGACTAAAACCTTGTTACCTTGAGAGAATCCAGAGGCAGAGATGTATGGAGCTGGTACCATCCGAAAGGTTTTGAAGACAATGGTCATGAGCTCGAATATTTTCATACACATTTTCGCTGCTATGTCGGGTACATTATTTAGACGTGTAGACCAGTGCCGAATTGTTGATATCATGTAGGCTACGGTTGGGGTCCCTTGAGGTGGAGCAAAATATGGATAGTTAACCCAAGCCGAGCATTCTTTATTGTTGCGTACCTTGATCGCAAATGCTTGCCAAGATCTGCGACGTACCATTGGGCAATAACATGGATTATACTTGATATACAGTGGCATGGTTGCCCAGGTGCTCATCATCTCAGGGTAATCGGTTAGTAGACGTGCACGCCAATTAGGCTGGAAAATCGAGCCCGCACGCGCATCTGTCGGTAAGTCCTCTGGCTCAAATTGAGTGGCAAATGTGGGCTCCTTCCCTGTATGTCTTTTAACTTCTGCATTATAATCATGTAGCAAGACAAAATAAGGCATGTATTGCGACTCTGATGTTGTGATTAACCGTTGGTGGGATAGGTTCTGAAAGTAAGAAGACCGAAGGACAGTTTCTTCCAGATTTGTGAGAGATTGCATTTGCACGGCAACACGATCATCATGGGTCTTACCCACTTTCTCGACCCTTTTATCACACTGTTTTGGACAAGAATAGCATGGTCAAATTCATGTGCACTCCTGGAAGGACCAGGAGTTCATGCCTTACCTAGTTCCTTGAGTGCCTCATTTTCCAGTTCAACTGTAATTTGACTATGATTTACCCATACCTGAAGAAGTCCACTTCTTAGGTTTAGGTTGACTCCATGATCATAGATCCAATCTTGGCCCAAGACAAGAGGCTCAATGAGGTCCTCATCTTGACACACTAGTACTTTGACTGTCATTGCTTTGTCTTGAACATAGAGGGGAAGTTCCAACTCGCCCATGCAAGGGGTTTCCACACCTCCCAATCCTATGAGATATGCTTCTATAGGATTAACAATTAATTTCAACTCTTGACAGTAAGACAATTTAACAGCACTAGTGGCTGCACCTGAGTCAATCAAGGCTCTTACAGTCCTTGCACCCTTTCCTTGTCCTATATCTAAGGTTATAAAAGGACGTCGATCAATTATCCTATGAGAGGTGACACTTGAAACTTCACACATAGCCACATGATATCCTTGATCTGCATATGCATCTGTCGTAGGTTGCTCTCTACCCTGTCTTCTCAACTTCATTCTCCGGATGCGTTCCAATGCTTCTGCTTGAGCTTCTTCGTGAGTTCGTTTTTCTTCTTCTTTGCGTTTCTTAGCAATGTTGAGTCGACATAGCATCTCCTCTGTGAGAGGTTCCTGATATAACTTGACCCTGCATCCGATTATGTAGCTTGGGAGAACATCGCCTTCTAATGTGGCTAGTTGCATTGCTCCACTTGTTGAGATTCTATTAATGATCATGGGTCCGTAGCCTCTCTTTTCTAGCTTCCTTGCGTGTTGTTTCAATGTGTAGACTAAAACTAGGTCTCCTGCCTTCAAGCCCTTATCCTTCACATGGGCATCAAAGTATGCCTTCTGACGTTTCTTAGCTGCATATATCCCTGCATCTGCTCTCAGTCTTGTTTCTCCTAATCGTTCAAGGTCAAAAAGTCTAGAGGAGAGTTCATGACCCGTCCATTCATGCTCTACTTTCAATGTAGGTATTAAGAAGTCCAACGGTAGCACTGCATTTTGGCCAAATACCATCTGAAAGGGGGTGGCGTAGAGTACCATTTTGTAGGCAACTCGGTATGCCCAAACAGCATGGTGTAGTTGTTTGTCCCAATCAAAGCGTTTATTATTCACTAATTTGGTCAACACATTGCACAGAATCTTGTTTGTGCTTTCGGCTTGCCCATTAGCTTGTGGGTGGTAGGGGGCAGACTTCTTATGAACTACCAAGAATTCTCGGAGCAGATTTTCAATCACTTCATTCAAGAAGTGAGTGCCTCTGTCACTAACTAGCTCTATAGGTAACCCGTATCTGGTGAACACATTCTCAAATAAGAACTTAGCTGTTGTTTGAGCATCGTTCTTCGTTGTGGCTTTTACCTCTACCCACTTGGTTAGATAATCAGTGGCCACAATGATATATTCAGCATGAGACCCCTTAGCTGGGGGATTAATTGGACCTACAAAGTCTATTCCCCACTTAGAGAATGCACGTCCACCCATCATAGGTTTCAGTGGCATCTCATCTTTGCGTATAGGATACTGAGTTCTCTGACAAACATCACACCGTTTCACATAGGTATGTGCATCCATGTGAAGGGTCGGCCACCAGAAGCCCGCAAATAGTATTGCCTTGATCACCCGATCTGGTCCAAAATGTCCTCCTGCTACACCTTGGTGAGCAGTTTCCAAGATCTTGAGATATTCACTTTCATGGACACATAGTCTCAGGTAACCATCTTTACCACGCTTGTATAGATTATTACTAATGAGTGAGTAATCTAGGGCTTCTTGTTCTAAACTCCTTTTCCTAGCCATAGTCATGTCTGGAGGGAATGTTTTCGTCCTCAAGAAGGATACTAGTGGTTCACTCCAATCTGGCACTATGGACACTTGATAAAGAGTGGCATGTTCCACAGGTGGTTTAGTGCAGCAGATTGGGCATTCCTTGCACAACTTCTGGACATCAGCTTCCATCGTTAGCCAATGCACTCCGAGTCTCCTTAGTGTCTGTAGGGTTCGTTGTTTTGAGTAGTGTTGCTCTAATGCACCTACATGTGCTAATTGCAACCATTTAGCGTACTCATCCTCTTCCACACAACAAGCCAAGATCCCTTGATTTGTGTGCTTGTACATACTACCTGCCATGATGTGATACTTTTGGGCTTTTACAACCTCTCTATTCTGTGTGTTTATTACTGGGTGGTTAGGTCCGTATGTCAATACTGGAACTAATGGTTTAGCCCACTGCGGCACCACTTCCAAATTAAACAAGTAAGCATCAGGAAGGTCATCTGACACTCCTTGTGGGGCTTCTCCCGATGTGAGCCTAGATAGATGATCTGCTCTCAAATGAGTCTTCCCTTTCCTTACCACAACCTTGAAATCATATTCCATTAGCAAGAAAAACCATCTTACTAATCTTCCTGTATTGCATGGCTTGTTTACGAGATATAGCAGTGCCTCATGGTCAGTAAAAAATTTAAACTTATTTGCAAGCAAATAATGTCTAAACTTTTTAACTGCATATACCATGCCTAGTCCTTCTCTCTCCGTAGTGGTAAAATTTCGTTCTGCTGCATTCAATTGTCTACTAGCATAGGCAATTGGAAGATCCATATTACCTTCACCGGTAGGCTGCGCGAGTACACACCCAATAGCATAATTGGATGCATCCATGTGAACATGGAATGGCTTGTTCCAATCTGGTGTGGTTAAGATTGGTGCTGAACATAATCGCCATTTAAGCTCATTGAAGGAATTTTCACACTCATCAGTTCACTCAAAGTTGGTCAACAGTCCATACAGAGGCTTTGCTATGATGGCATACATGTGTATAAACCGTCGGTAATAACCGCAATGCCCCATGAAAGCTTGTACTTCCTTGACATTCTTTGGCCTAGGTAACTCGGCTATGGCTCTCACTTTCTCTTCATCAATGGATATGCCATTCTTTGACACTATATGTCCTAGAATCTTGCCTTGCCTGACCATGAAAACACACTTTTCTGGGTTCAGGCAGACTTGATATTCTCTACATTTGTCAAAGATTTGTCTGAGTTCGGGAATATGGGTTTGTCTGATGTTGGAATGAGCACAAAGATCATCAACATAGACTTCTAAGTTCTTCCTCAGAAACTCTTTAAATACATGGCACATCAGCCTCTGGAAGGTAGCTGGTGCATTGGTAAGCCCAAATGGCATTACTCTAAAGGCAAAAATGCCCCATTCAGTGGCAAATGCCGTCTTATGCTGATCTTCTGGAGCTATGGCTACTTGATTGTAGCCCGAAAATCCATCAAGGAAGCTGTACACTTCCTTGCCTGCTACTCTTTCTAAGAGGTGCTCTGTGATAGGAAGCGGATAGTTATCACGAATGGTGGCTGCATTAACCTTCTTTAAGTTAATGCATAGATGCAGCTTTCCATTTTTCTTGGGCACCACTACGATGGGGGATACCCACAATGTGCTCAATTTCATAGATAAATCCAGCTTCAACCCGTCTATCTATTTCCTCTTTGATCTTGGCAGCGTAATTATCATTATATGTATATGGCTTTTGCTTAGAGGGTTTGGCATCTGAGGTCATGGGGATGGTGTGTGAGCATATGTCTGGGTCAACACCCTTCAAATCCTTGTAACTCCAAGCAAATACATCTCTGTATTCTCTTAGCAAGGCTATTAACGCATGCTCTTCTTCCTTTGTTAGGTCATGGCCTATGTACGTGCATCTCTCCTCTCCTTCTTCTAGGGCCACTACTATTTTCTTGGTGGTTTCTTTGTTATCATAGGCCTCTCCTGATTGTGCCTCTCGTTTAGGCATTCTTATCATGAATCTCCTGTCGTCTATCTCATACTTCTTAAAATTTTCCGGGACCTCAAACAAAGATTCTTCCTCTTCTGGTGAGACTTCTCTCTTCTTTCTTTTCTTTCCTTCTTCCTTCGGGGTCACATGTGTGGCTAATCTTAAATCATTTGTAAGCTCTCCATACCTCTGGGGTTGAAATTCTACTTCGTAGAAGTATTCTTCATTCGATGCAAAAGGTGGGTCCATAATGATTGACTCTAGATTGGAGTCACTTGCATCCTCAAATGCATCAGGGCTAGGTTCACACTCTTCTAACACTGCCTCTCCCATGATTGGCTCTATGGAGAAGATTGAAATGTCATAGCCATCCTCATCACAGTGGGGTGTCCATTGTTCCTCATTGATGGCTACATCCATTGTTGCTAAGATTTCTGCCCAGCCATGGGGTTCAAATTCTTCATCAGGAAATACTACAGGTGCATAGGCTGGGTCTTGAATGGGTCTATGTGTTCCGTTTGCACCTATTTCTCTGGCCTTTTCTCTTTTCTCTTCTTCTACTGCTACTTTGCACATCCACAAATGGGTATCTTCATGCATCTATGAGGATCCTGATCCTATGGAATGCACTGATTCTGTATCATCTTTGGCTCTATGGATGGGATTCCATTGGATAGGAGGGACATCTCTATGCGAGTAATCTTTGAGATTCACTTTGGTCGTGACACCTAAGTGTTGCAAATACAAGGAGTTGGTTCCCCAATCTTGTACCACTTGCAACTGTCGCATAAATGGTCTTCCCAAAATCATCTCATAGGCATGATTTTTGCTAAAGTCACATATAGCGAATGTATGCTCGAACTCAACACCACATGTGGTGAGAGTTATTCCTTCTAGCAAGCCTAAGGGTCTTTCTATGTGACCATCGGCCATCTGCAATTTCATCCTCGTGGGCCTGAGTGCTGGCTTGCCCCAACACTTACATAGGGAAGTGGTAGCAATTGCAACTCCTGCACGTGAGTCGAGAATTGCCTTGGTTGTGTATCCTTGATGTGTAATGGGAAGATAAGTGTTTCCCTCTTCACCTTCACTCATATCTCCTATCTTCTCCAAGGGTATTTCTGTCACTGTTCTCTGGGATCCTACCTAGGAACGAGGTTTTGCTATCTCTGGTACTTGTTTGGCTACATGTTTCCATAGCTCTAGCCTTACTTTGAGTAGCTCTTCTAAAGTGAGGTTGCAAGGAAGATAGAAGGAGCACTTCAGGTTATCTTACCTTTGCAGGTTCAAAGCTTATTTCATGGTCATCCAAGAAGCAACCCACAGTTGCTCTCTCTTCTACTGAAGCTGAATATAGAGGTCTTGCCATAGCTACACAAGAAGCTATGTGGATGAAGACATTGTTCAAAGATCTTGGATTGGAGTTTGGAACTCCAACTATTTTTGGTGACAATATGAGTTCTATTCATTTGGCTGTTAATCCTATTTTTTATGCAAGGACTAAACATATTGAAGTTCATTATCACTATGTACGAGAGAAGGTTCTAAGCAAAGAGATTCAAATATCATATGTGTCCACTCATCAACAATGTGCAGATATTCTAACCAAAGCATTGGATGGTACAAAGCTTTGCAAATTCAAGGCTATGATAGGTTTGCAGGTAATCTTAGAAGATTGAAGACCTCAAGCATACTTGGCTTGAGGGGGAGCTATTGGAGCAAGTCTATGACAAGCCTAAGTATTGGCTTGAGTCTCACAAAGTCTTAGAAGAAGCTTTAAAAAGAAGACTATGTAAAGTTCACTTGTGAACTACCTCTTGTAACTTTTGAAGAGTTTACTTAATGTAAAAGTAAGAGAATCTTAAGTGGTTGAGTCCACTTGATCAAGAATGGAAAGAGGAGCCACGAATTCGTGATTTGTGGTAGGTAGAGAATCAAATCAATCATTGATTGATTGAAGAGTGATTGAGGGAAGTTAGCCTCCCAAACTCAACTATAAATAGATGGCAGTTTTAGTCGTGGTTAGAGAGACCTATGTGAAGACCTCCAAGAGCTGAGCTTTATGCCATATCAAGGTGTGATTACAAGGCACACATATGTATCAGTAAGTCATTGTATTGTACAAGCAATATACTTTCATTTTCATGATTATTTGAGTTCATCTTTCCATGTTCTTGTGAAGTGTACTACTCACTGCCATTACTCTCAGTTTTCTCAGTCAGCTTGCAGAGATGTTTTCTCTGAGCTTGGTGCATCATTTTCAGTGATTTAACTTGGTAAAGTTAGCTCTATAAGTCTACTATATGCTCACAAATTGTCATGTCATTTTGATGTTGCAATCTTCAGTTATGTTCATTTGAAGTCAACAGGGTCTGTTCATCTTCACTTCTCTGTTAGGTACCCGACTTTTTCACTCATCTTGTCAGAGGTGTTTCTCAGTGGTTACTTATCCAAATTTAGTGATTTAAAGCTTGTTGGATTCCGCTTACTGTCTAGTATAACCATACAAATTTTCATAATCATTGGATTTCTACATTTTGAGTTATGTTGATTTGTCTGCTCACTGGTCTATTTCTGTAGCAGCCCGTGAAAATCGGGATGATATCATCACTTATTAAAACTCATTCTCAGTGTGTGCTTTGTTATTTTCGATGAGATTACTCTTGAAAGTTAGCTCTTTAAGCTACCTAGACTTCCCAAAGAGGAATTAAGCTAATTTTTGCTGTGCTCAGAGAATTATGTAAAACACTGGACATGTGTATGAACCAAGAATAGCAAGTTTTCACCTCTGAGCTAACTCCAACTTATCTGTTTTGATCTATCTTTTTGAGAGTGATCTTCCAAGGTACATAGGGTGTCTAATACATCCATTGGCAAGCTAAAAGGGCCCACCATATACTCCTGGAGTTCATTTGGCTGGTGTAGATCAAGGATTTTGCAACACCTCTTCATCTTCAAGCACATACCTATCCATCTCTTCACATTTACCTATAGCCTCCTTATGTGCTCTAGAGTCCATTATCCATGTCCAAAATTAGCCAAAAACTTCAATTTAAAAAACCCTAAAAATTTAGCCGAAAATGGTTGTCAATCGCGATGGACTGGTGTCAATCGCGATGGACTGGTGTCAATCGCGATGGACTGGGCTGTCGGTCGCGATTGATGGGTGTCAATCACGATGGACTAAAATTTTTGGGGTTTTCTGTGAATTTGTGTCAATCGGGGCTCTATATGTCGCGATGGACAAGAATCTCGGTGAAATGGGGTGTCAATCGCGACTTTTCTATTGGTCGCGATGGACACGTGTCCGTCGGGGTCTGTCAATCGCGATGGACTGGCTATCCGTCGCGATGGACAGTGTCAATCGCGATTGACTGGCTATCAATCGCGATGGACTGGAAAAATGCAAATTTTCCAAAAATTTTTGTGGATTTGTGATGTGCAAGGTCTCTAGTCTACTGTGGTACACTTAATTTTACCAATAGATGAAATTTTTTGTCAATCGCGATGGACAGAAGCTTGCGACACAGAGACAATTCTGCACATTTCTGTACCTGTGCGACGTGTTGGAGATGATGGGATGGCCAATACCTGCAAGCAAACTCAAAAAACATGCAAAAACAGTGCACACAAGATCGCTCTCTCGCTCTCTCGCTCTCTCTCACAAGTGAAATGAGGGAAATGAAAGGAGGAAGGAGATATAGTCAAAAAACTGAAATTTTTGCGATGATGGAGATGGAGGTGGAAGATGATGATGATGATAGTGATGATGGTGGTGAGGTAAGGAAGAGAAAAATAAGAAGAGTAAAGAAATTACCTACAACGCCAACGTCTCAAATCTACGTCTTACCATCACACGCTCGTCCTCAAAGCTCGATCCCCGGCAACGGCGCCAAAATTTGGTGTAGCTCAGTGATGAGTAGCACCTCCTTTAATGTCAATCCTGGAAGACGTGAGGATGGTATGAAGACCTCAAGCAAGTGAAGGCACAAGTGCGTGAGTGAGAAGCACACTAACATGCACACACATACACACACACGTGCACACACAGTAAGACAGAGAGTGAGAAGCAATGGAGTTCTTAGATTACTTTCAAAAAGCTCATACAAGTTCAAAACTATTACAAGCTAACCTCAAAAATGAGCTCTCTAGCTCTATTTATAGGTTTTGACTAGGTTTTGGCCCTGTCCAGACCTAGTGTCCGGCCTAGTTAAAAATTAGGTTCCAAGGCCAATTTGAGGGCTTAAACGGAGTCTAAAAAATACGAAAATTGATATGTAGGTACTTCTAAGGCTCCTCAAGCTCAAGGACTCCTTTGCTTGCCTAAAATGGAGCTACAAAAATATGAAATGGTATTTACAATGATTGTTAGTGATAAGAATCACTGTTATAAAGATGTTGATTTGGAAAAATTTGAAGGGTCTATCTGCCAGATTTGCGTCGACTGCTTTGTCTACTTAATCCTTCACCTCGCTCTGACTCTCTCAACTGGCTTCCTTGTCTAGTCAGTCCTTGGGTGCCCATACTGCTCTCAACACTATCTCTGAACATAAAACGCTAAAGTTCCAATGATGCTTCACTGCAAGAACCTCAGCCGGAACTGCAGCAAAAGAAAGATTGCGCAATGAAGTTGAAGTGCAAAGGGCATGGAGTGGGAAGATTCATAGGAGAGAGCTGGAGAATAGCCTGCCTCATTACACGAGATGCGTGTCATAGTCCTCTTGTGTTGCTGGAGACAGACGGTGCCCTCCTAAGCTTGGAAGATCCTCTCCTCCGAGCCTCGTTAGTCACTGACACTGTAGCATCTTTATTGACCTTTAAGTATTCTTCCATTGACCCAGATCTAGGGAGCTGATAGAAGTGGCTACGCGATAGAAAATAACAATTGATATGGCGTCCACAAGCAGATCAAACCGTGCAAACAAGGATTTGTCCGCCACCCTTCGTCACATCCTCACCATAGAGAGGAAGAAATAGTTCCCCTCCAGAGGAGGGAGAACCCATCATGTGTATCCCTCAAACGCCCCTCAAAGAAGGAGAAGCACAGTCCATGTGGGGTGTTTTATTACCCCATATATCCCCTGACACATTCCCCCCGCTCCCTCTTTCCATTCAATGCAAGAGATTTTACATTATCTACATGCGCTTCAAAGGCAAAGCTCAAAGAGGCACATGTGTCATAAAGCGGACAAAGGCTCCATAAGTGAAGGGCACACAAGGGAACATTACATCCACATGAAAAGACACTTAGGCTCGTGAATTTAAGATTAGATACATCTTCAAAATCTCTCATCAAAGGGTTAATATATAGCCAATAATAGGATCCAAACACAGGTGATACATCAAATTGGTGCACAAAAAATAGCATTCCACGGGCTAATCTAGAGGTTAACACATACATACATACATACATACATACATACATACACACATACATACATACATACATACATACATACATACATACATACATACATACATACATACATACATACATACATACATATAGACATAGATACATACCTACCCTAGGTACTTACGTACGTACGTAGGTATGTACGTACATACATACATACATACATACATACATACGTACGTATGTACATACATACATACGTACATACATACATACATACATACATACCTACATGCATAAATACATACATACATACATACATACATACATACATACATACATACCTACATACATACATACATACATACATACATACGTACGAACATACATACATACATACCTACATACGTACGTACATACATACATACATTCATACATACATACATACATACATACATACATACATACATACATACATACGTACATACATACATACGTACATACGTGCATACACACATACATACGTACATACATATGTACATATATGCATATATACGTACATACATACGTACATACATACATACATATATACATACGTACAAACATACATACATATGTACACACATACATACATACATACATACATACATACATACATACATACATACATACATACATACATACATACATACATATATACATACGTACATACGTACCTACATACATACATACACACATACCTACCTACATACATATGTACGTACATACATACATACATACATACGTACAAACATACGTACATACATACGTACATATGTACGTACGTACATACGTACGTACATACATACATACGTACATACATACGTACATATGTACATACATACATACATACATACATACATACATACATACGTACCTACATACGTACATACATACATACGTACATACTTACATACTTGCATACTTACATACTTACATACTTACATACTTACATACTTACATACTTACATACATACATACATAGATACATACATACATACATACATACATACATACATACATACGTACGTACCTACATACCTACATACGTACATACTTACATACATGCATACATACATATGTACATATGTACATACATACATACATACATACATACATACGTACGTACATACATACATACATACGTACATACATACATACATACATACATACGTACATACATACATACATACATACGTACATACATACATACATACATACATACATACATACATACATACATACATACATATGTACATAGGTACATACATACATACATACATATGTACGTAAAAACGTACATACATACATACGTACGTACATACATACATACATACCTACATACATACATACATACATACATACATACATACATACATACGTACATACATACATACAAACGTACTTACATACATACGTACATACGTACATACATACGTACATACGTACATACGTACATACGTACATACGTACATACGTACATACGTACATACGTACATACGTACATACGTACATACGTACATACGTACATACGTACATACGTACATACATACATATGTACATACGTACATACATACATACATACATACGTACATACGTACATACATACATACATACATACATACATACATACGTACATACATACGTACGTACATACATACATACATACATACATACATACATACATACATACATACATACATACATACGTACGTACGTACATACATACATACATACGTACGTACATACATACATACATACATACATACATACATACATACATACATACATACATACATACATACATACATACATACGTACATACATACATACATACCTACATACATACATATGTACGTATGTAAATACATACATACATACATACATACATACATACATGTACATATGTACATACATACATACCTACATACGTACATACATACGTACATACATACATACGTACATACATACATAGGTACATAGGTACATACATACATACATAAATACATACGTACATACATACATACATACATACGTACATACGTACATACATACATATATACGTACATGCGTACATACATACATATATACGTACATGCGTACATACATACATACATACGTACATACATACATACATACATACATACATACATACATACATACATACATACATACATACATACATACATACATACATATGTACGTACATACATACATACGTACATACGTACATACATACATACGTACATACATACATACGTAGATATGTACATACATACAGACATACATACGTACATACATACGTACAAACATACATACATACATACATACATACATACCTACGTACATACATACATACATACATACATACATACATACATACATACATACATACGTACATAGGTATGTACATACGTACATACGTATGTACATACGTACATACGTATGTACATACGTACATACATACGTACATACGCATGTACCTACATACATATGTACATACATACGTACATACGTACATACATACATACATACATACGTACATATGTACATACGTACATATGTACATACGTACATATGTACATACGTACATATGTACATACGCACATATGTACATACGTACATACGTACATACGTACATACATACATACATACATACATTCGTACATACATACATACATACATACGTACGTACGTACATACATATGTACATACATACATACATACATACATAGGAACATACGTACATACGTATATACATACATACATACATACATACATACATACATACATACATACATACACACATACGTACATACATACATACATACGTACATACGTACATACGTACATACGTACATAAATACATACATACATACATACATACATACATACATATATACATACGTACATACATACATACATACATACATACATACATACATACATACCTACATACATACATAAATACAAACATACATACATACGTGCCTGCCTGCTTGCCTGCCTACCTGCCTGACTGCATGCCTGCTTGCCTGCCTGCCTGACTGCCTGCCTGCCTACCTGCGTGCTTGCCCGCCTGCGTGCCTCCGTGCCTGCATGCCTCCGTACCTACCTGCCTACCTGCCTACCTACCTACCTACCTACCTAGCTAGCTAGCTACATACCTACATACATATGTACATACATACCTACATACATACGTACATACATACGTACATACATACATACATACATACATACATACCTACATACCTACGTACATACATACATACATACATACATACATACATACATACATACATACATACGTACATACATAGATACACACATACATACGTACATACATACATACATACATACATACATAGGTACATACGTACATATGTACATACATAATACATACATTCATATGTACATACATAGATATGTACATACATACATATGTACATACATACATATGTACATACATACATATGTACATACATATGTACATACATACATATGTACGTACATACGTACATACGTACATACGTAAATATGTAAATACGTACATACGTACATACGTACATACGTACATATGTACATACATACATACGTACATACATACATACGTACATACATACATAGATACATAGATACGTACATACTGTAGCTCAGTGATGAGTAGCACCTCCTTTAATGTCAATCCGGGAAGACGTGAGGATGGTATGAAGACCTCGAGCAAGTGGCGGCACAAGTGCGTGAGTGAGAAGCACACAAGCATGCACACACATACACACACACGCGCACACACGGCAAGACAAAGAGGGAGAATCAATGGAGTTTTTTAGATTACTTTCAAAAGCTCTTACAAGTTTGTTTCAATTACAATCTAACCTCAAAAATGAGCTCTCTAGCTCTTTTTATAGTTTTTGGCTAAGTTTTGGCCCTGTCCAGACCTAGTGTCCGGCCTAGTTAAAAATTAGGTTCCAGGGCCTATTTGAGGGCTCAAACGATATCTAAAAAATACGAAATTTGGCAGGTAGATACTTCTAATGCTCCTCAAACTCAAGGACTCCTTGGCTTGCACAAAATGGAGCTACAAAAAGATGAAATGATATTTACAATGGTGCCTAGTGATGATAATCACTTTTAATGTGTGTAGAGGTTTTGAAAGATTAAGGTTGCCTTAGTGCTAAATCTGCGTGAATGTTCATAAGTGCTTCTTCCTGAAGAAAATTGTTGGCCTATTTGCCGGATCTTCGTTGACTTCCTTGTCTGCTTGGGCCTTCTCTCCCTTGTCCACTGCTAACACCCCCCCCTCTCTCGCGTCTGTCGTCCCTGACAGACCCTTGTTGAGAGGGTTTCTGGATATAGTACTCGACGACGTCCTGCGCTAAATGATGTTCAGCAATTCGCAACCCCTTGGCCAAGTCTGTCAGAAGAGCATCCCAGTCTACCGGCCCAGGAACCTCTGGATGTGGCATACGTAGCTTTTCGGAGTGGAGAGCTTGTTCCACTGCAAACAACTGCAAGAGATGGGATGGTCTGGGAATGAATATTTCGGAATGATATTCCCAAAATCCCGTGACAAACATCTCTTCAAACGTTTGTTTGAAGCAGGCCGGTAGATATTTGATACGAGCGTGCCATGCATACACAACATTGATCGATGGAGTCGTGCTCATGTCGTATACAAGGTCGTGGTTCCCTTCATTAAATCCTAGTGCTGAGAGATGCGGTTCCTTGACATTTTTGAAGGTCCTGAAGGTGACCAGCATAAGTTCGAAAATTTTCAAGCACATCTGAGTCATGATATCAGGAACGTTCTTGAAACGGACCCCCCAATGTCGGATCGTTGAAATCATATAGCCAATTGTAGGTGCACCTTTAGGGGGTGCGAAGTACACATAATTTAACCACTTCTCACATCCTTTAATCGTCAGCACTGTATGTGTGTACTCCGGCCAGGATCTCCTTCGAAACACAGGGCAATAACATGGATTATATTTGATGTACAATGGCATGTTGTTCCATGTTCTTACCATTTCCGGGTAGGTTTCAAGCAGTCGAATTCTCCATGTTGGTTGGCGGATATGGCCTTGCTTGGCACTCTCTGGGATGTCATCGGGTGCAAATTGGGTGGCAGAGGTGGGTTCCCTTGAGGTGTGGTGCTTGATCTCCGCATTATAGTCCACCATTAACACGCAAAAAGGTACATACAGATCATCCGATGGGCCGATCCACCTATGGTGTGAAAGATTTTGAAAATAATCAGATTTTATTACCACCTCCTCCAATTTTGACATCAAGGCGATTTGGACTGCCACCCTGTCGTCATGTGTCGTGGCTACTTTCTCTAACTTTTGCATCCATTCCGGTGCCTCAATCTCAATCGTGTCCATGCCCTGTTCTGTGCGCTTACCGCCTGGTGTTGGCATCGGGACATATGGATCCTCAAATGTTTCTTCTACCTCAATTGGCACCAGGTCATCAGGCTCGGGGTCCACCAGAGGGGAGGGCTGACGCTCATATTGCATAACCTTGCTGCGTAATTCCTCAAGTTCGGCCCGGAGTTTAATGACCTCTTCAGCTGTTTCTTCTACGGTTATGCTCGGGCTGGGTTCTGGCTGTCGAGTGGCCAACTGTCTTCGTAACTCATCTCTTTCTTTTTCTAAAGCGGCATGGGCCTCCATTAAGTCTGCATGAGTTTCTAACACCACCTGCATATTCTCAGAGGGTATCGCCTTGAATCGTTCTGGGTCAATCTCTTGTGGGGAACCCTCCATGGCCGCTTCCAGGTTTTCTTCGTTCTGTTTCTGTAATCTCTTATTCTCTTCTAACGCGGTCGACATGTGCTTTCGGAGGAGGCCCAAGTTCCGTCGAAGTTTCAGGTTTTCCGTGATCTGAGAATGGAGCAGCTCGTCCATATGTCGTCGTTCTTCATCATCTGTCTGAGGTGGGTTGGCTTCTAATTGTGCGTATTGCTCCTGTAATGTCACGTGATGTTGTTCTAATTGCTGCTTCTGCTCTTCAAGATCCCTACATCTTGCTTGGAGATCCCCGTGGCGTTGGAAGAGCCTTGTATGTTGGTCGTCCAAGTGTTGGTAATGTTGCTGGAGTTGGGCCATGCATTGATGCATATTATTAAATAAGTTGCCGAGAGGAATAGTATTGAATGCAGAGGGGTAGGGAAAGGGAAAGGGGGTTGTGAATGCAGTACTGGGGATGGGTGAGGGGGGAGGTGGGGGAATGGGAGATTGTGGGTAAATAGGGGATGGGAGAGGTGCAGAGGTGGGTGATACCTCCATGAAAGTGGGGTTCGTGGTGGGAGTGACTGTGAACATGGGAATTGTGGTAGCGGTGAGTGTGGTGAATGTGTATAGCGGTGTGTGTAATTGTGAACTTCTAGGAAGTGTGCTGGGGGTGGTGAGGTGTATCGTGGCTGTAGTTAGACTCGTGTTTTCAGTGGAAGTAGAGTGCGTGGGTGGACTGATGGTTTGTGCGTTGGTGTGTGTAGTGGTTTCAGAGGTGGTGACAGTGGAGGTTACAGTGGTAGAGGGAGGTGAGTGAGGTCGATGTGGGGGAGAAGGTGGCAAGGGAGGTGATGGGGGTGCACTCGATGTGTGGGCTTCCTCGGTGTCGTGAACTGTGTGTGCCGTGCCAGTGGTTGTGGGAGTGCCTTGTGGTCCTGATCCTAATACGTTCATTTGTTTTCCCGTTCGTGGGGGGCGTCTTCCATATCTTCTTTCTGTCTTCGTGAGTGCACTAGTGCGGTATGCACCGTTTCTGGTACTCCTAAAGCATCTGATATCATTTCCAAGGTGGCACGGTACTGTTCGTCCACACCTTCCTCCTCTAGAATTTGGTTCATGAGAGCTTTACCCGCAGCTAATGAGAGCCTGTGTTGCTCTTGAACTCGGTTCATTGTATCGTAAAGCTTCTTTAATGCGCTAGTGTAGGCGGGGGCACCTTCCAGTACTTGTAGGGCTTCTGGATCATACTCTTGTTCTTCTGCTTCTAAGTGTCCGCCCTGTGTCTCCCCATGAGCTTCTTCTTCAGTGTCCACGTTGACTACGTCTGGTTGGTTGGGCTGTGCTTGGTCTGGGGCAGTTTGCTGTCCACTGGCTTGCTCTTCTTCAACTTCTGCATTTACAGCTTCTATGATTCTTGCAACTTCTTCGTCAGTTAAGTCCTCTAGAGTGAACCCATGCGGGAACTCCAGGTCAGTCGGTACTGGTGGAAATACGAGATTGGGGCCATCTGTGCTGTGCCTGGGTAGCCTGATAGTAAACGGTTGCACTCGTCGGGGGAGTCTTGGCGTGGTCTCAGGCGTCAGGGTTGCACCGCGAGCTTGTGCACAAGGCATCTGGACAGTGCCTCTCATCTTCTTTGAGGGAGGTCCTACAGCTGACAATCTGCGTTGAAATTCCTGTGCTCTGGACCAGATCAGAGCCCTTTGCACCGGTACATCATAGGCGAGACATCTGTATACAATTCTTGTGAGTGCACAGCAACCATACAATACAGATCTTTGCTTCTTATACCATCTCTGATGAGCCATATGAATCTGGTCGATAATCCAGTGGGGCATATTGATGGTCAACTCAAAAGCATCCGCTAGGTAGAGGCTAAACCAGATCTTTTTGGGAGGCATTGTGAATCTATCCTGCGCGGGGAAGGCGAAATGTTGCATGACCATGCGTAAGTGGATGGCGATCGTGGGTGTCATTGCAACCATGTCCTTCAGCTTTGTCAGATTCCTGTTCTTCATGTTGTCTGGAACCATTGTCTCTTTCTCTGTTGGAATGTGCATTCCCTGCATGTCGAGTGCTTCTCTTACCATATTGATAGTTAAGCGGAAACGCTTCAGCTCGTTGCCCCTTGTAAGTGATGGGAGCACAAAGGAGCTGTATCCTTTCTTGTCTTTGCTGGAGGTGAGGGTACTAATGAGATATGAGCATCTTAGGAAATCTGGCTTTGGTAGTTGGGACTTGAAGTAGTCATAAAGCCCTGCCTTCTTCCAGATCGGCTTCAATCCTTCGTTATTCTGTAGCCTTTCAAATTCCCGGGTAAAGAAGTGGTATCGGCCCCATCGTCCATTGAATTCGACTTCGGATTCCCACATATACGTGCCTTCACCCAGGGGGCCAGCAACGTCACTGAACCAATGTGAGGCTTTGCCCACCGGCATTGTGTGTCCCTGCGGGGGATTCTGAATTGGTATGGCGTGCAATGCCCGTAATGCCGCTGGTCTTTCCTTTAATTCTTCCTCGACTGGAAGGCTTTCGATGTCTACCACGTGTGGGCTGGAGCCTGCCTGGGAGCTAGTTCCTACTATATCTGCCATTTTTACTTCTTGCTGTCTGTCTCTGTGAGAATATACAAACACGTGTTAATATTGTACAGGACCAGGAAGGACCGTTGTTGTTCCCATCACAATATTAACATGGGGGTCGGGAGCGAATAATGGGTTAGTAAGTGTTCGGTGCACGTGTGTGTAGTTAATGCTTGGGTAGTCCTAGGAGACTAATGAAGTTAGTAAGTGGGGATGAATTTACAAATTGGGGTCGGGGGGTTTATTACAGGTCTTAGGCTGCCAAATGCAGTGGATGGGCTTTGCTTTCGGTTTCGTGAGACTCTAGAGAGCTTTCTCGGTGTTGCGGTTTGAAAATGAGGCCTTTTAGGGACCCATTTACATTTGATTACATGCATGCTCATGGGCCTTGGTGTGTTTCGGCGTGATGAGAGCGAGTGAATATTGACAGTATGCGTAGCTGCATTATGCTGTTTAGGTTGTGGCCTCGGCGTAGCTACTTGTGCCCTCAAGCAAGCCTTAGGCACCCAAATTTGTCTTGATTGTGGGCTAGCCTTCATCGACTTCTTGGGCACCCAAATAGATTTCCCGTTAGCAGGAGAATTTCTGCAAGACTTCTTATTAATGTCGTGTTGTTGGTTATTAATAAGAAACTTCGCCCGTGTAGTTGGCGGTGGTGCACCCGGTTGTTCGCCTTTCCGCACCCACACATGGTTTATTTTCTGGGACATTCTGCTGCACAGGTACTTTTGATCTCGGACATAGGTAGTACTCTACTTCTTCTGCCTTTGATCCACCTTGGGTTGCTGCCTCCTTCTGGCCTTTGGAAAAGAAGGGAGTTCCGTTGCATCCTTGACTCCTTTTTTGCAAATATCAATCCTCTGCAACACATGGTTTTGAACAAGAACAGCATGATCATCTTCATGTGTACCCCTGGAAGGACCAGGAGTCTGTGCCTTTCCTAGTTCCTTGAGTGCTCCATTGTCTAGTTCTATTGTAACTCGACTATGATTGACCCAAACCTGGAGAAGTCCACTTCTTAGGTTTAAATTAATCACTTGGTCATAGATCCAATCTTGACCCAAGACTAGAGGTTCAGTGAGATCCTCATCTTGGCACACCAGTACTTTAACTGTCATTGCCTCATCATGAATGTAAAGGGGAAGTTCCACCTCGCCCATGCAAGGGGTTTCCACTCCTCCCAATCCTATAAGATATGCTTCCATAGGATTGACAGTCAATTGTAATTCTTGGCAGTAAGACACTCTAACAGCACTAGTGGCGGCACCTGAGTCAATCAAGGCTCTTACGGTCTTTGCACTCTTTCCATGTCCTATATCTAAGGTTACGAAAGGACGTCTATCAATTATCCTATGCGAGCTTGTTCCTGCAACTTCACACATGGCCATAGGAAATCCTTGATCTGCATATTCATTTGCTCTAGGCTGATCTCTACCTTGCCTTCGTAATTTCATCCTTCTGATGCATTCTAAAGCTTCAGCCTGAGCTTCTTCTCGAACTCGCTTTTCTTCCTCTTTGCGCTTCTTAGCAGTGTTGAGTCGGCTGAGCATTTCCTCCGTGAGGGGTTCCTGATACAACTTGACTCTGCAACCGCTAATATAGTTAGGGAGAACATCACCCTCTAATGTGGCCAATTGTACTGCTCCACTCGTGGAGATCCTATTGATGATCATTGGTCCGTAGCCTCTCTTTTCTAGCTTCCTCGCGTGTTGTTTCAGTGTATAGACTAAAACTAGATCTCCTGCTTTCAAACCTTTATCCTTCACATGGGCATCGAAGTATGCTTTCTGTCTCTTCTTGGCTGCATATATTCCTGCAGCGGCTCTCAGTCTTGTTTCTCCTAATCGTTCAAGGTCAAAGATCCTAGAGGAGAGCTCATGACCTGTCCATTCGTACTCTTGTGCTACTTTCAACGTAGGTATTAAGAAGTCCAAGGGTAGCACAGCGTTTTGGCCGAATACCATCTGAAAGGGGGTGGCTTGGAGTACCGTTTTGTAGGCCACTCGGTATGCCCAAACAGCATGGTGTAGCTGTTTGTCCCAATCAGAGCGTTTAGTGTTCACTAATTTTGTCAGTACATTGCATAAGATTTTATTAGTGCTCTCAGCTTGTCCATTAGCTTGAGGGTGATAAGGGGCAGACTTCTTGTGTATTACCAAGAATTCTTGGAGTAAATTTTCAATCACTTCATTTAAGAAATGAGTGCCTCTATCACTTACAAGCTCTATAGGTAGCCCGTATCTTGTGAATACATTCTCAAACAAGAATTTAGCAGTTGTTTGAGCATCGTTCTTTGTTGTAGCCTTTACCTCTACCCACTTGGTGAGATAATCTGTTGCAACAATGATGTATTCCGCATGAGAACCTTTGGCTGGGGGATTAATAGGACCTACAAAGTCTATTCCCCACTTAGAGAATGCACGTCCACCCATCATAGGTTTCAGTGGCATCTCATCTTTGCATATAGGATACTGAGTCCTCTGACAGACATCACACCGTTTCACATAGGTATGTGCATCCATGTGAAGGGTAGGCCACCAGAAGCCCGCAAATAGTATCGCCTTGATCACCCGATCTGGTCCAAAGTGTCCTCCTGCTACACCTTGGTGAGCAGTTTCCAAGATCTTAAGATATTCACTCTCATGGACACACAGTCTCAGGTAACCATCCTTGCCGCGTTTGTATAGATTATTACCAATGAGTGAGTAATCCAAGGCTTCTTGTTCTAAACTCCTTTTCCTAGCCAGAGTCATGTCTGGAGGGAATGTGTTTGTCCTCAGGAATGATACTAGTGGTTTGCTCCAATCTGGAACAATGGATACTTGATAAAGAGTGGCGTGTTCCACTGGTGGTTTAGTGCAACAGATTGGGCATTCCTTGCACAACTTTTGGACATCCGCTTCCATAGTTGGCCAATGCACTCCGAATCTCTTTAGAGTCTGTAAAGTTCGTTGCTTTGAATGGTGTTGCTCTAACGCACCTACATGTGCTAATTGCAACCATTTAGCGTACTCATCCTCTTCTACACAACAAGCCAAGATCCCTTGATCTGTGTGCTTGTACATGCTTCCTGCCAGGATGTGGTACTTTTGGGCTTTTACGATCTCTCTATTCCGTGTGTTTACCACTGGATGATTAGGCCCGTATGTCAATACTGGTACCAATGGCTCAGCCCACTGTGGCACCACTTCCAGATTAAACAAGTAAGCATCAGGAAGGTCATCTGATACTCCTTGTGGGGCTTCTCCCGATGTAAGCCTAGAAAGATGATCAGCTCTCAAATGGGTCCTCCCTTTTCTTACCACAACCTCAAAATCATATTCCATTAATAAGAGAAACCATCTCACTAATCTTCCTGTATTGCATGGCTTGTTTACTAGGTACAACAAAGCCTGATGGTCCGTAAAAAATTTAAACTTATTTGCAAGCAAATAGTGTCTAAATTTCTTAATTGCATACACCATGCCTAATCCTTCTCGCTCTGTGGTGGTGTAATTCCGTTCAGCCGCATTCAATTGTCTACTGGCATAGGCAATTGGAAGATCCATATTACCTTCACCAGTAGGTTGTGCGAGCACACATCCAATAGCATAATTGGATGCATCAACATGAACATGGAATGGTTTATTCCAATCTGGTGTGGTCAAGATTGGGGCTGAACATAATCTTCGTTTAAGCTCTTGGAAGGAATTCTCGCATTCGTCAGTCCACTCAAAGTTTGTCAGAAGTCCGTACATGGGTTTTGCTATGACAGCATACATGTGTATAAATCGTCGATAATAACCACAATGCCCCATGAAAGCTTGTACTTCCTTGACATTCTTTGGCCTCGGTAGCTCTGCTATGGCTCTCACTTTTTCTTCGTCGGTAGATATGCCATTCTTTGACACTATGTGTCCTAGAATCTTGCCTTGCCTGACCATAAAAACACACTTTTCTGGGTTCAGGCAGACCTGATATTCTCTACATTTGTCAAAGATTTGTCTGAGTTCAGGAATATGGGTTTGTCTAACATTGGAATGAGCACAAAGATCATCAACATAGACTTCTAAACTCTTTCTCAGGAACTCCTTAAACACATGGCACATCAGCCTCTGGAAGGTAGCTGGTGCATTGGTAAGCCCAAATGGCATTACTCTAAAAGCAAAAATGCCCCATTCTGTGGCAAAGGCTGTCTTATGCTGATCCTCTGGAGCTATGGCTACTTGATTGTAGCCCGAAAATCCATCAAGGAAGCTGTACACTTCCTTGCCTGCCACTCTTTCTAAGAGATGTTCTGTGATGGGAAGCGGATAGTTATCTCGAATTGTGGCGGCATTAACCTTTTTCAAGTTAATACACACACGCAGCTTGCCATTCTTCTTGGGCACCACCACGATGGGGGATACCCATTCGGTGTGCTCAATTTCATAGATAAATCCGGCTTCGACCAGTCTATCTATCTCTTCCTTAATCTTAGCAGCGTAATTATCGTTATATGTATAAGGCTTTTGCTTAGAGGGTTTGGCATCTGAGGTCATGGGGATGGTGTGCGAGGATATGTCCGGGTCAACGCCTTTCAAATCCTTGTAACTCCAAGCGAATACATCTCTGTATTCTCTTAGCAAGGCAATCAATTCGTACTCTTCTTCTTCTGTTAGGTCATGACCTATATACGTGCATCTCTCCTCTCCTTCTTCTATGGCCACAACTATTTTCTTGGTGGTTTCTTTGTTATCATAGGCCTCTCCTACTTGTGCCTCTCGTTTAGGCATTCTTATCATGACTCTCCTGTCGTCTATCTCATACTTCTTAAAATTTTTCGGAACCTCAAACAAAGATTCTTCCTCTTCTGGTGAGACTTCTTTCTTCTTTCGTTTCTTTCCTTCTTCCTTAGGGGTCATATGCGTTGCTAATCTTACATCATTTGTAACCTCTCCATGCCTCTGGGGTTGAAATTCTACTTCATAGAAGTATTCTTCATCTGATGCAAATGGTGGGTCCATAATGATTGACTCTAGATCGGAGTCACTTGCATCCTCATATGCATCAGGGCTAGGTTCGCATTCTTCTAAAACTGCCTCTCCCATGATTGGCTCTATGGAGAAGACTGAAATGTCATAGCCATCCTCATCACAGTGAGGTGTCCATTGTTCTTCATTGATGGCTACGTCCATGGTTGCTAAAATTTCTGCCCAGCCATGGGGTTCAAATTCCTCGTCAGGAAAGACTACAGGTGCATAGGCTGGGTTTTGAATGGGTCTATGAGTTTCGTTCACACCTATTTCTCTGGCTTTCTCTCTCTTCTCTTCCTCTACTGCTACCTTGCACATCCATAAGTGAGTGTCTTCATGCATCCATGAGGATCCAGACCCTATGGAATGCACCGATTCTGAATCGTCTTTGGCTCTATGGATGGAATTCCATTGGATAGGAGGGACATCTCTATGAGAATAATCCTTGAGATTGACTTTGGTGGTAACACCCAAGTGTTGCAAATACAAGGAGTTGGTTCCCCAATCCTGTACCACTTGCAACTGTCGCATAAATGGTCTTCCCAAAATCATCTCATAGGCATGATTTTTGCTAAAGTCACATATAGCAAAGCTATGCTCAAACTCGACACCACAAGTGGTGAGAGTTATTCCTTCTAGCAATCCTAGGGGTCTCTCTATGTGACCATCGGCCATCTGCAATTTCATCCTCGTTGGCCTGAGTGCCGGCTTGCCCCAACGCTTCCATAGGGAGGTGGTGGCAATTGCAACTCCTGCACCTGAGTCCAAAATTGCCTTGGTGGTGTACTCTTGGTAGGTGATGGGCAGATAGGTGTTCCCTTCTTCACCTTCGCACATATCTCCTATCTTATCCAAGGGGATTTCTGGCACTGTCCTATGGGATCCTGCCCGGGAACAAGGTTTTGCCACTTCAGCAACTCGACTGGCTGCATATTTCCGCGCATTTGGTCTATCCTCAGGCAATTCTTCCAAAGTGAGATCGCGTTGCACCTTGGTGTTCGTTACTACCTCCGTGTTCCTTGGTATGACTGAGTCGTCGTTCCTTACCATGACTGTGGGTGCTCTCATGCATGTGGACCTTGCTTCCCATGGGCCTGTGAAGTGAGGTAGCTCTTGTATGGAGTTAGACTCAAAGTCCAATCTCTCGTGAGACTGAGCACTCTCATGTTCCCCGTAAATAGATGGGATGTCTTGTGGAAATTGGTCGTGTGCATCGTCCACAAGTTCAAAAGGAGGGGCGACCTCGCTTTCGTTATCCCATTTGTCTTCTTGAATCTCTCGTAGGAATGCTGGTGCAAACCGATTCATAGAAGAAGAAGTGTCTGGCTCTGTAGAATTAGGCACGTAAGCAACCTGGGAAGGAGGGCTTATTCTGTCGTTGGCTCTCTCCTCGTTCCCATAGATGGCTGGAGCACAAGCTTCTTGGGGAGGATTACTTATGCTATTACTTTTCCGAACAGGCTCATACGCTCTCTGGGAAGGAATGTGGGTCACCTGTGGAGGTACGTAAGCTTTCGAGGGAGGCTCATGTGACTTTTGGGGGGGAAGATAAGCTTCTTGATGAGGCACATGGGCTTCCTGAAGGGGTTGGCTTATCCGTTCTCTTGCCCTTTCCTTTCTTTGAGGGGCAGGTTCCTTCTCTGATTGTGCAATTAGCTTCTCTATTCGTTCTAGCAGTCCATTAAAGTGTAACTGCGTCTTAGCTGAGCTAGAGATATTAAAGAGGCGGCTGGCTTCGAACATGGCTTGAGCCAATTCCACCATCTTAGCACAAATTTTAGTTCGTTCAAGCTCTAGCTCGGCTCTAGGGTAGCACTTTTCATGATCGGTTATGGTTGGCCCTTCTTGGATTCTGGCCTGATATGCTTTAAGCATCATATTAAGGTCTTCGGGAGTGGGATCTGCTAGGACTGATCCTACTCTAGGGGGTGGTGGGATTTGATGAGGCGGTGGGGAAGGTGGTGGGTTGGATGGAGATGGGAGTGGTGGGGGCGGGGTAATGTGGGAGGGAGTTTGAGCTGTGAGTTCTGTTATCCTCGCTTTGGTTTCTCTTATGCTTTCCTCCAGTTCACTCATCTTTTTAGCCCATTTTCTTTTCATTCTTTCTCGACTATCTTTCCACGCTCTAGTCCTTTTCTTTGTCACGCTCTCGGTTTCATTAGCCTCTGGGCCCTTTTCCTGGCTTGCCTCTTGGTTTTGCTGCAATGCCTGAGCTCTAGTGACTACCTGTACGGGAGCAGTCGAAGTGACACTTCCTGTGGAATCTACCACTAACCCAATAACGTTGATAGGCGTGATTTTTGGCATATTATTGGGGTTCTTTGGGCAATCTCGTAAAAGATGCTCTTTTCCACAATCTTGGCAAAAGCCCTGGATCGTCACAGACTGATTTTGTGTAGGTGGGGGTAAGGGACAATCACGAATGAAGTGATCTCCTTGACATCGGTAGCATGTACCTCTAGGGAATGGTGGTCGTACCTGCCTAGGTTGAGGCCTAGGGTTGGGGTTTGCATACATGACGTTTGTGTAGTCTGACTCCCAACTAGGTTCACTTGGTTCTTCACTATAGTAGGACTCACCATGTTCTGGAGACTGCATGTAGTAAGCCTGGGGACTATCGACATGTGTAGAATCAAAGCTATGATCACTCGGATCACTTTCTGAGATCAATGGGGTTACTGGTACTATGGCCCTATTCAGGTTTTCTTCTGCCACAGCATACTTTACTGGAATCACATTAGCGGGGTTTGGAGGCTGTTGAGCTAGCACCGGTTGGGGTGTCTGTTGGGCCTGATATTGTGGTTGGTAGGTTTGTTGGGGTCTCGCATATTGTGGTGGTGTAGGGTACTGGTTCTGGTATCTGCCTTGTTGGTAGGGCTGAGGGTAGGGTTGCCTAACGGCTTGCTTGTTGTATGGGCAATCTTGCGCAGTGTGGTTTGTATACTTTCGTTCTATGGTGCAGTACTGGCTACTAGGGTTAACTTGGGGTTGAGCCATAATGGGACAGACGTTCGCCATATGGTCACCACCGCATGTATAGCACCTTTTCACAGGGGCAAACCTTGGGATTTGTTTGCTAGTTACACCTAATTTCTGAGCTACCTTTTCGGCAAGTTCCTCAATTGATGTGGATTGCGTGGAAGAGTGACTAGATGCACTATCTGAATCTTTGTAGATTTTGGAGAGCTCTAGTTCTTCCCCTAGGTTATCTTCAATGTCAATGCACATGCGTACACATTCTTCTATGGTCCTAGGGTCCTTCAGATACACATAGGATCTCAATTTCGTACTCAGCAATCCATCAAGGAATAAGGCTACTTGTTTAGCAGATGTGGGTAGCTCCGAAATAGGGCACCTTTCAAGATATTGTCTAAATCTTCTTCCGGCCAATCTGACAGTCTCTTGGGGGGTCTGTTTGAAGCTATGAATCAATGAGGAGGTATTGTGTCTTATGCCGCTCTTAGAGAACTCTACAATGAATGCCTCTAGGAGTTGGTCTATGCTCCTGAACTGACGCTCATCTAATGGCTGAAACCATGTAAGTGCTATGTTCCTAAGGGTTAGACCGAAGGCATTGTACTGCGTGAACAGATCTTCCACTTGTTCAGCTCTCAAGACTTGCTTGAACTCCGCCACATGATCATAGGGATCTCCTGTGCCGTCAAAGTAATTCTTCATGGACTTAACTAGTTGGGTGGGTCTCAGAGTTCTTGTGTGCTCTCTAGGTCTCGGCAGAGGGAATCCATCCACATTTCTTTGGTTCCTGTGAGCTCTAAGCATCTCAGGTTCTACGCTATTCGTCTCTGTCCTCGTTCTTTCTCTGCCTACTGGGTTGGCAAAACTTACTTCTGGTCTATCTCTGCTTCTGTCTCTTTGCGTACCATTTGCTTGGGAAGTTCCAGCCCCAGGGTGACCATAGGATACATTTGATCTTGGTTGGGGGAAAATAAATTCACCCTTCCAAGTGTAAGCATGCCTATCATTTTCTGTCACCACAAAGATCCTTTCCGAAGTGTGATCTAAGTAGGTCACTCTACCTGGGCTATCCGGATCCTTAAACTCATAGATCATGATATTTCCTATATCAGTTGGCTGATTGGATTTATATCTCCAAAAGGCTTCATCAGTTCCCCGATTGAGGAGCAACTCTATGCTCTTGTTGTCTTGGGGAACCCACTCAGGTGTGATAATCCTAGTGAGAACAGATTTGCCTCGAGGGGTTCTAGGTTCCGCACCCATGTTCCCTTGTTCCAAGTCACCTAAGTCCGCCTCCGAGATTACATTTCCAAATTCATCCGTCCTATCTGGGTGACTGGTGACTACGTATATGGTTCCTTCTTTGTCCAGGTATGCACCGTTTTCAAACTTGACAGCTGGGTGCTCTAGGCCTATGGATTGGTCAGGGTTTTTAATCTGGACCACGGATCTTCCTAGGCCGTCCTCATAGATGCTAGCACCTAATCGGTTGGTCCTAAGGTACTCTAGCTGCGTTTTGTAAGGGCCTTCTACCCTGTACAGGTAAGGCACACCTGAACTTCCCGTTGGTCTGTCCATACCTTGAGACATCCCTGATTCACTGGTATCAGAGCTAGGGTAATGAGAGTGGTGGCTCAACTGCTGGGCCCAAGACCTTGCAGTGTGATTGACACTAGCCTCTGAAGATCTAAGGCTTTGTCTCTCCCTTACTAGATGTCTTCCTGATCTAAGGTTCATATGCCTAACTAAGTAGCCCAATTCTTTGCCCAGAGTACAACCTCGTTGCCGATCAATTGGTATCAGTTACTTGATTCTTTTTAGTTATTTCTCGTGTTTAAGGTCTTGTCTGATACTACGTCGTCAGGAATACTTGAATGTTCTTCGTGCTTTCAGATTGATCGTTCCACGTTAGGTTCTTTTCCTTTATGTTATCGACAGTACAGAGACTAAGTTTTTAGCTTGAACTTGAGTTTTTAGGTAGTCTTCAACTTGATAACTGCCTATCGTCGCCCTGGCTTACTCCTACCTCTAATCGTTCTTAGCTTAAGCTAGGGATTGACAAGGGGAGTTGAGAATTTCCAACCTTTTCGTTTCCTGCTTGGTTGCCTTTGAATGCCCAGGAAGTGTGTTCCCAAGCTTGCACTTACACTTGCTCAAAACGCCTTGCGATGCTCTCAATAGATCTGTAAGAGTTCCAAAGTTAGCTCAAGACTTAAACTCCAAAGACAGAACCAATGATTTTCATTCAGGTTGCACAAACACAAACTTGTATAGTGATTTTCAAGAAAACAATCCTAAGAACCCCTGACTTTGATCCCCCTTGATATGGTCAACTTCAAAATACACTATCTGAAAATCAACGCATTATCTTTATAAAAAACAGTTGAGGGCGTGTAGTATATGCCACAAGCTTTCCGACAAGCCCAAGAGCTCAAAAAATGGATTTCGTATGGAAAAGTTATGACTGTTCAGGGTTTAGGGGGTTAAAACAGGATTCAAACTGGCTGACAGATCCTAAGATTTTCTCCCAAGACACAAGTGTAGGAACCTCAAAAATGCTAATGGATTGACTATTGTGCCCCAAAAATTGCTCCAACTTTTGAAATAAAAAACCCTAATTTTTTTGGCCGAAAAGCCTGTCAATCGCGATCGACAGGTCTGTCAATCGCGATTGACAGAGGTGTCCGTCGGGGCTGTCAGTCGCGATTGACAGTGTCAATCGCGATCGACAGAGTCGATCGTGGCTGTCAATCGCGATCGACAGTATCAATCGCGATTGACACGTTTTCCGGATTTTTCGCCGAGATTTCAGTCAATCGGGGTCCTATCAGTCGCGATGGACACGTGGCTACGCGCAAAAGTCAATCAATCGTGGAATTTCAGTCAATCGCGATCGACGGTATCAATCGCGATTGACAGGGTCCTACGTGGCAGTCAGTCGATCGTGGAAGTCTGTCGATCGCGATTGACAGAGGCTGTCGGTCGCGATTGACAGGGTCTGTCGATCGCGATTGATAGAAGCTGTCGGTCGCGATTGACAGGGTCTGTCGATCGCGATTGACAGAAGCTGTCGGTCGCGATTGACAGAAAACCTCGGAATTTTTCTACTGTTTTTAGTGTTTTGGAAGGTGCTCCTTGTGCTTGTTCTAGTGGTGTACTCACTTTTGTGAAAAGTCAGAAATTTTTGTCAGTCGCGATCGACAGAAGCCTGCGACCGCGAGACAGTTGCGTCAAGTTTCGTACCTGCGCGCAGCGTGCTGGGGATGATGATGATGGCTGTACCTGCAAGAATCACAACAACATGCAAAAACAGTGCAAGCAATATCGCTCTCTCGCTCTCTCTCACAAGTGGGATGGAGGAAATGAGGTGGGGATGGTGATATAATCAAAAACTGAAAATTTTCGCGATGATGGAGATGGAGGTGGGAGATGGTGATGATGATAATGGTGATGAAGATGGTGAAGAAAGTGAAAGAAAATCGATGAGAGTGAAGAAAATACCTACAACTCCAACACGTCAACTCTACGTCTTACCATCACACGCTCGTCCTCCAAGCTCGATCCCCGGCAACGGCGCCAAAATTTGGTGTAGCTCAGTGATGAGTAGCACCTCCTTTAATGTCAATCCGGGAAGACGTGAGGATGGTATGAAGACCTCGAGCAAGTGGCGGCACAAGTGCGTGAGTGAGAAGCACACAAGCATGCACACACATACACACACACACGCGCACACACGGCAAGACAAAGAGGGAGAATCAATGGAGTTTTTTTAGATTACTTTCAAAAGCTCTTACAAGTTTGTTTCAATTACAATCTAACCTCAAAAATGAGCTCTCTAGCTCTTTTTATAGTTTTTGGCTAAGTTTTGGCCCTGTCCAGACCTAGTGTCCGGCCTAGTTAAAAATTAGGTTCCAGGGCCTATTTGAGGGCTCAAACGATATCTAAAAAATACGAAATTTGGCACGTAGATACTTCTAATGCTCCTCAAGCTCAAGGACTCCTTGGCTTGCACAAAATGGAGCTACAAAAAGATGAAATGATATTTACAATGGTGCCTAGTGATGATAATCACTTTTAATGTGTGTAGAGGTTTTGAAAGATTAAGGTTGCCTTAGTGCTAAATCTGCGTGAATGTTCATAAGTGCTTCTTCCTGAAGAAAATTGTTGGCCTATTTGCCGGATCTTCGTTGACTTCCTTGTCTGCTTGGGCCTTCTCTCCCTTGTCCACTGCTAACACATACATACGTACATATGTACGTATGTACATAGGTACATACATACCTACGTACATACGTACATACGTATGTACGTACGTACATCCATGCGTACATACGTATGTACGTACATATGTTTACATTCATATGTACATACATACGTACATATGTACATACATACGTACATATGTACATACATACGTACATATCTAGATACATACATACATATGTACATACGTACGTACATAAATATGTACATACATATGTACATACATACATACATACATACATACATACATACATACACACATACATACATACATACGTACATACATACGTACATACATACGTACATACATACATACATACATACATACATACATACATACGTACATACGTACATACATACGTACATACATACATACATACATACATACGTGCATACATACGTACATACATACATACGTACATACGTACGTACGTACATACGTACATACATACATACATACGTACATACATAAATACATACATACATACGTACATACATACATATGTACATACATACCTACATACGTACATACATAGATTCATAGATACATATGTACATACATACATACGTACATACGTACATACATACGTACATACATACATACATACATACGTACATACATACATACATACATACGTACATACATACATACATACATACATACATATGTACCTACATACATACATACATACATACATACATACATACATACATACATACATACATACATACATACATACATATGTACATACATACATACATATGTATGTACATACATACGTACATACGAACATACATACGTACATACATACATACATAC
>CM035411.1:192638686-192646186 GCA_020310875.1 Ceratopteris richardii | reverse complement strand
TTTATTCAAGACATAACTGCTTCATCAACAACACAAGACCAATTCAAGCTGATGAATAGCTGTATGAACACCAAAGAAATCACTTCTGCTTTAGACTCACGCATAGGAAAGTGTATTATAGTTTTTGTTGAAGGTGAGTTTTCAAAGAAGTTAAAAAATCTTATCACAGTGCAAGATGTGCAGGCAATATGTGACGAAGCGGGCATCAGTAGAAATGGGTATACTGCAATGTACACCCTTCTCAGGCAAGCCTTACAATCACAAGGTATTTCTCAAAGTATATTCCCATGCCCATATAAAGTGTCTATCAATAAAAAAACTTCAAATGAGGATGTGACTCGTACTATTGGACAATATTTATTCATAGAAGAAACTATGCCTACCTCTGTTTATCATCCAAATATTCCCAAGAAGCAATCAAAAATCCTATCTACACAAGGATTTACTTACACTAAATTCAACAATATATTTGTGGATCTTCAGAAGCTTCAACAAGCAATGGTTCACTTTTATAGTTCAACAATCAAAGGTACCCCTACTACATTTTATTTGGTGTTGAAGTTTTATTGCATTCAAGTGTCATATTAAGATAATGTTTTCTCTTTTGTGCAGACTGTAATGTTAAGTCAAAGTTCATACTAAAGCTTGATGAGTGTCAAATCATAAAGGGTCGGTGACTAGAAAGGTTGAGTGATGCTAAAGAACAAAATTATGGACCATGCAATAAGTGATGGAACTTTAGGAGGGAGGGACCATTTGACTTACAGTGTGCAATCAGAGAGAGATATCTGGTGGTTAGGTGCTATAGAAGTTCCCAAAGAAACAAATAATGTTATTTCATGGATTTTTAGTAGGACTCCGTGGATTACGAATACATGGGCAAAAGCTTTTTGTAGATGATATAGGTGATTTTGAGGTAGAATGGCATTTGGGTGGAGACCTTAAGAGTATAAAATGCATGTTAGGTTGTAAACAAGGAGAATCTTCTCTCTATCTCTTCTCAAATACATGGGCAAAAGCTTTTTGTAGATGATATAGGCGATTTTGAGGTAGAATGGCATTTGGGTGGAGACCTTAAGAGTATAAAATGCATGTTAGGTTGTAAACAAGGAGCATCTTCTCTCTATCCTTACCCATATTGTACACAAGGTTACAAAGGATCTAAGAGACAGTCTAAACATGCAAGGGCATTGACGAGAGTTGATGACTCTGAAGAAATTGATGAAACAGACTCATCGAATCACACGGAATGGGAGATATCACTTTTGAGGTGTCCAATGTTATAGGAACCGACTCGTGATAAAATAAGCAATGATTGGAACCCCATTATCCCATTTCCATTAGTCAATGTTCACTTTTGTACTTTGCATGCATTCATGAGGATCTTTGATAGGCTTTTGAAGCTCCATGTTGAATATGCATTTGCAATGAAACCACTAGAGAGCTCTACAATAGCAATCCAAAAAAAAGAAGATCTTTTGAATTCTATAGGTTGTCATGGTGGCCACGTATCTTTAGTTGTTAAGAAGTATGGTGAGTCTCAAGAGATTTTACAACAAGTTTCAATGACTGGGAAGAGGGCATGACGTTTCTTTAGAAGAGATGTGAATAGTCAAGATGATGGGAAATGGGAGCTTTGGAAGGACCTCTGTTCAATTACAACAGACAATGATAGTCAGGTTGATCTCATTAACAAGCGAAAGAAGGTTTGGTCATCGTTCGATCAATTGTTACATTTGATGTGTTTGGTTTCCACTAATGCTTCACAACGAGAATTATTCCAAGTGACTTTGAAGGAGTTTACAGAGTCATTCATCTTATCTTGGGGAGAAAGCAACATTACACACTACATAGTAAGTTTCGCTTACATTTTTTTATTTGGTCTTAAACACTATGTGTATATCTTATTGACCAGATCATAGCATATTCTTTTTGCACATGGAGCATAATTTATGAATCGATATGGGTCATTGGACATTTTTTAGTACACAAGGAATGGAGAAGTCACATTACAGGGCTAGAGGTGTTTACTTTAAAAACACTCATCATGGGGGTGGTCTACTCCAATCAAACTATTTAGAAGAAATGTTCAATTGGTTTTTTCGTGCGACATTTGCTAGAAAATATGTAATGGAAAAGGCATGTGAGTCACGAATAGCAAAGATTACACGAAAGCTACAACATGATATTGCAAGAGAGAAGTGGATGTCATCGTCAGGACCTGTACATCATGCCCAATGGCGTGCACAAAGAGTCCGCGAGGGTTCTGCTTGGAAATAGTTTCCAAACTCTTAAAATGCATTATTCATTTCAAGGTTTTTATAACCCCTTTCACTTCAAATAAAATTCTACTATTTTTGTGAATATACTTTTAATGTCTTAAAACTAATTTTTATCCATTTAAATGTGAACAGGACAATTCTTAAGTGAAAGCCTATAAATAGAGGTGTCCTTCCTCATTTTACCACTTTACAACCAAGAGAATGGCATGCACAAAGCAGACTGCTAGGAAGGATCATGTCGTCTACCCTAGCCATGTGCAAGGTACTTAGCGCCCAACATGGATGACACCCCACAAGAAGCGTCGAACCACAAGCCACTCTTCAAGATGAAACTCGGGTGCAGGGACACAGTCCAGTAGCATTGCATCGCGGGGGGATGAAGCTTCACCAGAGAGAGATGTGTCCCAAGAAATAAATTATTCCCCTTCCGCATCTGATGAGGAGCCCCCAATCAGGACACCAATCAAGGCAAGGCCCAAACAACGAGGACATAGACGAGTTGTGACTGAGACATCAAATTTATCGAGTTCCTCAGATGAAGAAAGTATAAATGAGCCACCATGGAACAATGATGATATCCCCGTGAACCATCGAGTAACACAATGAGGCAAGACACTCCCCCCAGGACAAGGACAAAGACCAATTGATGAAGAAAGAGAGCAAGGTCAGGTAGAGGAAGTAAATGATGAGGCAGGACCATCTAGGCGTCCTCCAAGAAGAAAGAAGAACTATCAACCACGTCGTAGACCACAACGACCACAACCCAACATCCCCCCAAATGCAAGAGCACCACAAAGGCGCAGAAAGCAAACCAGAGCCTTTGCGGAGATTCGACACTATCAAAAGTCTGTGGAGCTTCTTATTCCACGAAGGTCATTTGCAAGAGTTGTGAAGGAAGAGATCCCACGCTATTGTGCTGGACTTCATATCCAAGGGATAGCCATTGAAGATCTCCAAGAAGCTACAGAGGCGTATCTTATATCAATGTTGGAGGACTCTAACCTATGTGCCATCCATGCAAAGAGAGTGACAATACAACCTAAAGATTTGCAGCTAGCTAGGAGAATTAGACGGAATAACCATTAACCATAATTTGTACTCCCTTGTTTGGAGAACCTTTTGTATATCCCATATGATGAATATTTTGTAAATCCCAAATGATGAATATAATCTTTGTCTTCTCATATTTGCTCTCCCAAGTGTTTATCTCTTAGTCTAAATGTTTTGAAGTTTATTTCTCCTATGTTTGTAGGTGTGTTTTTCCAGTACCTCTTTGAAGAGTTTTTCATAATTGTATCATTCGTTTTTTTGTACTTGTTGTAAGTGGTAATGCTATCTAATGCATTTCATGGCCAAGAAATGCCAAAAATAGGTCTGCCATAGAAACACGGGGATGGGCCCTGCAAAAGTTTTGCAGGGCCTATCCCCGCATTTCTGTGGCAGGCCTTTTTTTGGCATTTCCGAGCCATGAAAACACATGCCATGCACATTGGGGCATATGATTGGCCTTGGCTAGAGTGCAATGCATGCTAACCCCCTGACCAATAGCTAAGCAATGTTTATGAACATATATGTACTTATTTACTGCTGCATGCTTATGTGCACCCAGAGGAGTCTTAACTTTCTCTAATTATTGCACATAAGAAGAGTGTTCCACATTTCCCCAAGTGAAGTGCTAATTGAGGGAGATAGACTTGCAATACAGGTAACCTAGTGCATAGGATGGCCTACGAATGCAAAAAAAAGGCCTACCACAGAAACGCGGGGATGGGCCCTGCAAAATTCTTGCAGGGCCCATCCCCGTGTTTCTTTTTTTTGCATTCCTAAGCTATTGCATGCATTTTGGGCAACACAAATTACAAGAAATAATGGAAAAAGACTAATTAAACTGTGCAAAAGTTATGAGATTGTCAAAACCATAAAGATATAATAGATTCAATGTACATGGAAATTGGAAAAACAAAACATTGGTATTATAAAGTTTTTACAATTGGCTCTTGGCCTTGAGCCTCTCCACTACGTTCTTTCTTCTCTGAAAAGATAGAGGCAATTGGTAAGTCAAAACTGATTGGGATATTAATTGAGAGTCTGTCAATCCAAGACCCAAAGCTATTCCTATTTGACCTAATATTTTTCCTCTAAAGTTAACTCCTAGGGTAGTAAGGGCAAGGGACTTCCTAACTAGAAATATACAATTGGTCCCTTGCATTATTGTAGATAGGCACAAACCTTTACTCAAGCCCTTCATACACCAAGTCATCAAGTATCCTTGAGGGGAAAAGTCCTTGTGGATTATTACAAAATCTTCCTTTGACAATTTTCCAATGTATTGTGCCAAGGAAGAGCCATGGCCCCGGGAAACACGGTCACCACCACTCCTTGCTGCAAATTTATCCACTTCAACTGTTTCCTGCACATAGACAATCATAAAATTAAATAGATACATCTTGTATGAATATGAGACAACCATAAATGTCAGTAGAGACTTACATCTTGAAGCCTGTCTTCATCCTCTCCTCTTCCCATTGCATCTAGTGGAATTGATGAATGGGCCATGCCACTTTGCTCCACAACAGGGGATGTTGGAATCTTCTTCTCCAAAACTCTTTCCCTTGCTGTGGCTAGATCTTCTTCAGTGGCATCTTGGTTGGCATGGCTCAAAATCTCTTCACACACAAATGCAATGGTGTCCGCAACTGAATCACCAAGTGGAATTGTTGCCTTTTCGATAATGTCAGAAGTGTTGTCCATGGGAACATCCGAGGTTGAGCAGAAAATACTAAGGCATTCATCGAGGCATAGACCGAATGCCTTCTCAATATCGTGCAGGAACAAAAATTCCTCTCCATCGACAAGTACAACTGAAAAAATTTCCATCTCTACCTCTGGTAGAGTGGGTTCCACGGGGTCTAAGTTGGAGGGTGGACTCTTCTGTGTACTGGCTTCCTTTAATTTGTCCACTACTCCTTGAGGAAATTCTCTGGATATTTTTTGACTCTCTTCTAATAAGTTGAGAGCTTCTATCTGGGGTTCCTTCTTGTCATCTACAAAACCCCTAGTAACAAGATGGGGTAGGTCCATGGGTGAAGGTTCAGGCTCCTCATTGACAAAAAAGATTATTGTTACTATGTAGGAAAGATATTTTCTTCCCATTTTCCTTTTCTTATTTAATTGTTTAATTAAGGGCACTGTGTCATCTAACAGGTGCCCTGAAGCCTCAGCAATAGCCATGAAATGCTTTAAGCGCTTCGCAAATGCCTCATCTCCTTTATGAATGTAAAAAAGTAGGCTCATAGGGGACCCATTTACACTCATATGCTGGAATATCTATGGCATATCTTAATATATAGAATTCCATAAAATCTGTGATCTCATTGATCACATCGGAATTCATGGCTATTGTCCCTTCAAGATTAGGGACTCTACAGACTAGGTCATACAAATCCGTACGACCATTGTAGTCTGTAGTATCCAAAAACTCCATGAATAGATCTCGAGGAGATTTCATGGGAGTGGAAGTGCTAGCAGCCATTGCTTGTGCGCGAGATTTCTAGAGGCTTGTAGTTTGTGCTTTCTAGCTCTTTGAGAGTGAAAATGTGAGAAATGAGCACATAGAACCATTTTTATAGCAGTTTCAAGTTTTTAAATTGACTGGGCCCACTTTTAAAAGTATAGACTAAAGAAGTGCAATTTCAAAAAATGAGTTTCTGATGACAAAATAATGCACAGAAAAAAACATGAGCAACCACATTTCAAAGTAGTGAACAGAATTTTTGACATTCCAAAAGTTTTGAAATTACCATTGCAGAGAATAAGGTATATACAATATCTAACATGAATCAATTGTCCTACTTTTAACAAGGTTCTTGAAAGTTCAAAAACCATGAGATACAATGACTAGGGCCCAAGAAGTGACATTATCAGGTTGCAAAAGAACTATGACAATGAGAGCTCTGTTCCATCTTTGCTCCAATCTACAGGGACTTCATTTTGTATTCCATTCTTCTGCCCACCTGTAATCAATTTGCAAGAAATTGAAGTCATTAAAGTAAAATAAACAATAACGAAAAGATTACTTTAACAAAAACATGAAACATTTCTCACCTTATGTCCTTGAATTTTGAAGATGGATTGAGTTAGTCCTTGAAACCCCATAATCATCAAGTGTTCTCTCAGATTAGCCAAGGTCCAATGATTATTCACTAAAATAGTTTCTGTTTCATTGTCGGGCAATCTAAGCTTTATTTCAAATGAATGCAAAGATCCCTCTGAACTTTGAAATGGTATCCATTTGCCAAGTTTGCACATCCAACGATCATAGTAGAATCTGATGTATAATGAAGTAGGTTGTTTCAAATATCGAAATGCTATACCTGTTCCACCTATTTTACAGAGATATTTATCACCTTTTGCAATTCCTTCCATCAAACCCCAATTTTCACCAAGAAGACTTTCGACTTGCTCATATGTGATATCTTTACACATGAACATGGTGGAAGTCTCTTGGAATGAGAATCCTTGGAATAAATATACAAAACAATGAATGGGAAAAGACCAATGCAAACCTACAGACCTAGACACTTTTGTGAATTTCAAAGAGTTATGTATATCCATTACCCTCTTTTGCTTCAAAGATGATACGGACCATATATCAGGTTTTGGCCACTCCAAGCTAAGAAGAGAATGTACTTCAATTCTCTCTAACCTTCCAAAACCATTCATTGTGGAGGGTACAACATATCTATGTTTGTAAAAGAAAACTCTATCATGGTAAAGTTGAGCAGGAGATATATTTGGAAAGACTAGTGCACCAACATTTGCATGCAATGCTTGGAAAGTACCTATAAGACTATGAAAAGGTTGCTCTTCCACCAAAGTAGAAGGAAATATATCTGAAACAAACAAAAACATATCTAAATAGTTTAGAAATGTATCCGACACAAGAAAACAAAAACATATCTAAATAGTTCATAAATGTATCCGACACAAGAAAACATAAAATATTGTAGAGTAATACTTACAGTTCATAGGATATCTCATACTACTAGAGTTTTTAAGTTTCATAGTTGCCATTGTAAAAACATGTTGTACAATAGCAACCATCCCATTGTCTCTGTGCTTCTTGAAGCCAAGTAACTTTCCCTTCCAATGAAGATCTAAGTTTCCACGATCTTTAACTCGATGAGGCCCAACTCTAGAGGGTTGCATGTACACCCAT
>CM035411.1:191886186-191906186 GCA_020310875.1 Ceratopteris richardii | reverse complement strand
TTGTAGTTAAATAATGGCATGTATATAGACGAAAATATACCAACATTCATACCGATGCTTATACCAATTGTAGTCAAGATGTACCCATGCTTATGCCAGTGCCCATATTGATGCTCATAAGTATATGTGTGAGTGTATGTGTCTATGCATGTGTGTGTTTATGTATGTACGTGTATGTATGTATGTATGTGCTTGTGTGTGTATGTGTGTGTATGTATGTATGTGTATATGTGTGCATGAATGTGTTGTATGTGTATATAAATGTGTGTATGTGCGTATGCTTTGTTAGTCTATTTTATGTTTTATGGATTTTCTTGAAACAAAGAAAAGTTAATTAAAGAATTCTATACGAAAAATAAGTAAATAATACCAACATGCAACTTACTTGGAATGTTTCAATAGACAGGAAGTTGTGTGTTGCATAGTCTGGAAGCTCCCATCATGTAAAAAACCTAGATTTGAAAGTTACTCGGAAGAGAAAAAGAGAACGAGTGTGTTAGAGAGTGATAGAGAGCAAGAAAGTGAGATTTTAAAGCAAAACAGTGAGAAATGCATACTTGTTACACTGTTGTCTCTCAAAAATGGATTTTGGAAAATTCCACGCACAATTTGCAAGTTTTCTATTATCTAGAGCATCGAGTCGCAATATCTATCACAATAGCAGCAGAGAATTATTATTTTACTATTTCAATAACTATCAATTTGTATTAGTCTTTAAACATTGCAAAAAAAATCTATCGCTATAGAAGTGGCTATAAGTATAGAAATATCCATCATTTCTTTATTGGTTAAATTTATTTGAGAATCCACTATTAGACACTTGTGAAACTTGTGCTACAGAGAGTACGCAGATTTGGCCAATCTTATGGCATTATTCAGTGTAGTCACGAAACAAGGAAAAGAGGAATACGCAATCAGACAAAAATATAGCTCTCTCTCTCTCTCTCTCTCTCTCTCTCTCTCTCTCTCTCTCTCTCTCTCTCTCTCTCTCTCTCTCTCTCTCTCTCTCTCTCTCTCTCTCTCGTTCATCAAGTTTATTATCCACATGACCTCACGTTGAAAATTATTTAATTTTATCAAGTTATGGTCATGTAATGGCTCGGTCATGTCAGTAGAAGAACTGTCATTCAAGCTTGCAGTCTTTGCCTCCAATGACTGAGGAGACTATTGAATATCCGACCTTTTTGCCTTAAAGTTATCAAAACAATGCACATGATCTAAGGATAGCAAATCAGACAAGAAGGCCATGGGCGTCGTAAAAAAAATTAAGGATGGTGGAGTGGAACCTGATCGAAACGGTTATCGGTTTGTGGGACGGAGATTCTTTCGTTAGAAGTAAAATCCTTATGTACCTTGCTCTCTCTGGCATGTTAGATTTTGCAGAGCAATGCTCGCAGGAAGGCTTTGAAGAATGTCGAAGGAAACGAGTTTGTGTTTACCAAGACGTTCAGATGCCCATGCGAGCTTTGTAGAGCGCGCTTTCTCCCTCTCACCTTGCCATCTGTTAGCTATATAATGTTGTTTCCTATATAATGGTCTTCTTGCTCTGCTAAAACTTTCATGCTTCATCTCTCTCTCTCTCTCTCTCTCTCTCTCTCTCTCTCTCTCTCTCTCTCTCTCTCTCTCTCTCTCTCTCTCTCTCTCTCTCTCTCTCTCTCTCTCTCTCTCTCTCTCTCTCTCTCTCTCTCTCTCTCTCTCTCTCTCACACACACACACACACATACATCACTTTTTGATGATGTATCCTCTCCGCCTAGTTATGTGACCTGATCCTGATGATGTGGCACCTTGTATCTAATTTATTTAAAAGTGTTGAAGAAAAACGATAATATGCGCATAGTTTTCTTCGCAACACGCGGAGCTTATCCATCTCTGTTGTGCCGATGTCTATGCATTTGGATCCGCCATAGCTGCACCGTCCAATAAGTGTTATCAGACCCTTCTCAGATGGCATATAGGCTCCACCTTCAGCTTATATACATGAACTCTCTCGAGTGGATAAAAGGTTGATAGAATTACTAGGACATAGTACATACTCAAACTAAGCCCTATGGTCCAAGCGTGAGCACGTCCTGTGTTTCTCCCTTTCATGCGGCCAGAATTTCTCGTTGTCTCCACAAGGGAAAGCCAATGTATCCCAATATCTTTGTCGTTGAATCTTGAGGTCCGAAATCCCCATGCTGTCATGGGACCATCGTTCTAGTTTTGGCATAAACCATGAATGGAAAAATCTACTCCTGGTTTGCGTGTCATTGGATAACAATTCTATTGCACATCAGAGTATGATCCTGGCCATTATTGCACGAGGTAGAAGAAATCAAAGTTAGAGTGGCAAAAGTTCCAAGTACATCCTTGGAATGCTTGGATGACTGTTAAGTCCAAGTACATCCTCCCGATATGGTTTGCTAACAATTTTACTTTCATTGTTCAGGACTCCATTTGGCTGGGCTGGTCTGAAAGGAACAACCATCTGTCCTTACCCATTAGATGGAATAAATGCAGGAAAAAAGGATTTGCCCATTGGCAAGACTTGATAAATGGAGGTGAAGTGCTTGATGACAATGTTATTCTTGATTCTGATGGGTTGTCTGTGTTCTGTAAACAGATTCTTCTGGATAAGAAGGAGCAATTGCAGAAAAAGTTGGAGATCAACTTATGGAAGAAAGTGATCACTCTTCATGATATTGCCTGTGATATGCTAAGCTCCTTCAGAAGGAATGTCAGAAGTGTAAAAGAAATCTCTGGGAAACTCAACAAGAAGTGGGATCTGCAATGGTCCCATTTACAGTGGAAGTACAGATTTCAGTGTTGCTGGGCCTTCCCTATCTCCAACAAGCAATCTTGTCTAAATTGGCTAATTCTTCATAAAGGAATTTGGACGGGTAGTCATGCTAGGAAGTATAAAATTGATGCTGGTCTCTGTAAAACTTGTGATAAAGAAGAGGATTTGGAGCATTTGTTTATAAAGTGCAAATCTGCTGCAAGATTTTGGAGCTGCATATGGTCTTTCAGTCGGTTACAGGGTCTTAAAATTCCCAGTTGTAAGGAAATCCTTATTGGTGAATCTTGTGGTCTTGACATTCTCCTGTGGCAGATTATTAGGATTCATTTCTTCTGGTCTATATGGAAAAACAGAAACAATGTCCTTTTTAGATCGAATAACAAAGACCACTTCTTCTCTTGTATATATGGGTTGAAAAAAATACTCAACCTTTGCCTCACTGCCTGTCAAAGTACTCAATCAGTCCCCCTGAGTCCCTTTGATATCATAAAGAAAAACCAGTTTAATGCTTGGAAAGCTAAGCTCCTCCCTTTGTACTCCAAGTCCAGATTGGATTTGATTACCTTCCTGGTGATTATGTAAGCACTATACTTGGGTGATCCTGGTCTGCCCTCCCTGTCTGGGGAGATGTGGCAGCTGTTGTATTTTATTTTTTAGCATCAATTTTATACTTTCTGTTGTGCTTCAAAAAAAAAAAAAAAAAAAAGTTCCCAAAGAGTGTGATGATGACGAACATCACGGAGGCGAGAATCACTTGCACAATAGAAACCATGGAAGGGAAATTCCCGCCTTCACACATCTCTTGTGATAGTACATTATGAGCTTCGCACATCTCCTATAACAACAAGTTTCACACCATCCTAAGCCATGTTAAGTTGTCGATATGCATAGTGGTTCATAAACGAACAAGTAAATACTAGAAAGAAGATGAAGATAGCATGCAAGAAGTGTTACATTACTTAGGCACACATTTGATTATTCATTTGGTTTTGATTGCATGTGGTAGGATACGTCATGCCGATATTTATGGATCCTTGAATGGACACTACTCACATGTGGTGAGACATATGTTTGGAATTATGAATTCTTAATTAGATAACTCACATGTTTCTAAGGCTATACTATCCCTGTTCAAAACCATCGGCTTAGTCAAAAACTAAGCATCCTCACAAGGTTCTTTAATGGAGTTATACTCCCATGGGAGATACCTTGGTGATATAAGTGGAAGAGTGAAAGAGGAAGATAGTATAAAAACCTCAGATAGCGAATATGGAATGAATGTATGTAATTAGGTCCTCCTATAAGTGAAATTTTGCATATAGTACGTATTGTCTCCATGACTTTCACCTTGTGTGTGGGTTTTGATGAGAATTTTGATAGTTTTCTTGGCTCACATTCCCATTGGAAAAAGGAGACTCTACCAAATTCTTTTCGAGAAGTCATAAGTGAGCATACTAGTGCATATAAGACGTAGAGAGTAGATAGAAGAGGAAGAACACAAACAAAATACCTGAAAATCATATGTTTATTGGTGCTAACACCAAGAAATAGCCAAAGCTTTGAAAAAACTTTTCTAGAATTCACCATACAATTTCCATAGTTTAAAATGCCCAATTCGCAAGAATGGCTAATAACATTGTTGAGATAGTGGAGGATCTCAATAAACATAACCATATCTTGTCTTATACAATGTGCGTAAAGGACTCTAGGGACTAGTAAATGGAGAAGATGAATATCCTTAGTCTCCAAAAAACACAAATCCTAACTAGCAAAAAGAATATAAGACCTGGATTGAGAAATATAGAAAATTTCTCCATTGGATATCCATATGCATTTTAGTCAAAGGAAGCATGGGATATTAGTCATAACATTTATGGCTCATCCAAAAATGCTAGAGAGATTCATCCAAAGCAAAATTTGAATAGTGTATGGACCATGAATAGGTCTATTACAGACTATGTGGGAGAGATGATAAAGATCACTAATTATCTAGCATTCATAAATTGCATAGTGGAAGATGAGGATATGGATTCTATCATGCTAAATGTTCTAGGACCACAATACAAAAGTTTAGATACCTACATTTTAGTGAAAGGCACTACCTAGCTTTGCTAGTTTCACTCTATATGATAGAGGAAGTGAAGCTTGGATTGGATGCATGAGGAAGTGGAAACTCAAGGCATCATGAATTTTTCTAGAATAGAGGAAGAAGTTCTAGTCATGGTGGATCAAGAGCTAAAATTCAAACACTTATGATATGCCAAGAGGAAGAGATAGATCAAGTTCAAGAGGTAAAGGTAGAGACAATATGTTTGCAATGGAGCAGGTACTAAATAGAATGCCTAAACCTAGCAAGTACGATGATCTGTACATAGACTTTTATTACACTAATCATATGACAGTTATTCGAGATTGGTTGGAATCCAAAGAGCCCATGAGGACTAAGGAGTATGTGTCAAGTAGTGATGCTACTCTACATTTGATAAACAATGATGGAAATGTACGACTTATACAATAGAATAATGTTCAAGATACATTGTGTGACATTTTACATGTGCCTAGTACAACAAAGCATTTGGTCTCATTTCCTCAACTTGCAGATCAAGATTTGGAAATGATCTTTAATAAGCATAATTATTTTATTCACAATTTTAAGTATGGAAAAAGAGGCACATTTCTTTCTCATGGAAAGAAGATGGAGATACTATTCATATTTGATATGGGCACACCTCTTTATGAGGATATGTATGCCAAAAACAATGTGCACTTTGATATAGCTGAATTTTAGCATGAAAGAATTCCACAGATTTGTAGAATGTATTGAGGGCCATAATGACATTGTAGCTCAAGCGTAAGCACCACCTCCTTTACTTTTCAATCCGCGGAGAGGTGAGGACTGGTATGAAGACCACGAGCAAGTGAACAAGTGTGTGGGTGAAAGCACACAAGCATGCACACACATACACACACACACGCACACAAGGCAAGATCAAAGAGAGGAACAATGGAAGGACTTTGATTACAAAAGAATTCTATTACAAAGCTGAAATCTACAAGAAGCTAACCTCAAAAATGAGCTCTCTAGCTCTTTTTATAGTTTTTTGACTAGTTTTGGCCCTGTCGAGACTTAGTGTCCAACCTAGTTAAAAATTAGGTTCCAGGGCTTATTTGAGGGCTCAAACGAAGTCTAAAAATTATGAAAATTGGTACCATGATACTGCTAATGCTCCTCAAGCTCGAGATTCTTCTGAAAATTTGACATACACTTCTTGGAGCTCCCTACTTGCTCCCTCTTCTTGTGTGTCCACTTATCTGATGCGCTTCTATGCTTTGTCCTTGACCTTGAGTTCCAACACTCCCCCCCCCCCTCTCGAGTCTGTCATCCCTCACAAACCCTTGTTGTCAGGGTTGTTCCATGTAGTGCTTTGAGAGGTAATGTAGATCCTTTGTATGTGCTTCTTCCTTGTATTCCACAAGAATGTGTCATTTTTGAACTCTCAAAAACTGTGAGTTGCTCAAAAGATGTTGTCAAGATTGAGTTGGAGAAATTGTCGGCTTCGAATTGCTTGTTAGGGATTGATGTTGTCCCCATGATGTCCTCTAGCTCTTCCAAAGATTATGTTCAGAGTAGCCATGCCAAGTACTCATAACCCATAGTGAATGATGGGTGAGTGTGCTCATGCATGGGTTGAGGAAAATATGTGCCTTGTGCATGGCCTTGTAATGTAGCCCTACGCATGCATACTAGGGAAATGCATTAGAAGAAATATGGTGCAAGAATTGGAGGTCTTGAGCTAAGTGCTCAAGGGTATGTTGACGAAGAGTTTCCTAACTATCATGGTTATGGTGTGGCCAAAGTAAGGATTCTTACTATGATGAATGGTCGATCGATGTTGATCTCTTCGTGTTGTACACCCAGCATTGTGATGGACCATCAGCTAGTCTTTCATTGTCAATGAGTGTCCATGTTGATGGATCACTGATGAAATTCTTTGAGTGCCGCGCCCTGTCTCCTTTCTTCAAAGCAACATTTGCCAAATACTGAGAATTGAATTTCTTTATATTCCTTGGCAAACAACATTGGGTAACTACACCAAGCTTAGTTTCACATATTCTCTTTAGCTCACCCTAAGCAGGAGTCTTCTCACCTAGTATACATACAAGGATTTGCAAGGTACCAGAACTACTCCTAATAGATATCTTTTGGATGCTCTCATACATACAGTAGTTAAGCATCTCTCAAGTTGTAGAACTTCAAGCTCTTCCCTCCTACCATGGTAAGGGGAAACAATAGTTGTGGATGCCATGTTCCTGCCAAGTGCTTGACATCTACTAGATAAGGCAGCAATAATATCATCTGCTCGCCAAGACACACTTCTATCCAAACTAATAAATGCCCAATAATCAACGGTTCCACCTTCACCTAAGCATGACTCATTCATGTTCCATGAGCCAAATGTGGGAACAACCTCTCTCTCTCTTTTTCTGCTCTCTCTCTCTTTTTCTGCTCTCTCTCTTTTTTTCTATTTTTTTTTTCTTTTTTTTTTTGAAACAATGTCACAAAACAAGAGGACAGATGTTAGTATTAGAGAAAAAATAGTGGACATATGTCAATGTGTTCTTGTGCTTGGGATTCTCAATTGTGTCTATGCACGGCCGTGTAATGTGGCCCTACACTAATGCATACTTTGGAAATGCATGACCTGAATGGTGCAAAAGACAGGGTTGTGCGAGGAGCACATGGTTGTCGCTCGTTGAGGCTGTCGATGTTATTTGCAGATGTTGATGCTATCTTTTTTGGAGGTCGCCCTTGGATCTTGAGATGCCAATTGATCATTCCTCCTTGGCGGGATCCATTTGAGAAGGGTGTGTGACTGCGAAGTGATAACCTCTGGCCACTTCATGTTTGGATGATTTCTTGTATGTTGTGTCCCTTGTGGTTGGCTCTTTGGTTTTGTAGGGGCTACTGATGCTTTTGGCTTCCAAACCCATACCTATGTGGCTTGTCACCTGACTCGCATTGAAGAGGTTTTAGGTCACCAATATGTCTTTGTTGTGCAAGTTGTTGCCTTGAAGTCCCCCTTGTATTTTTTTCTGAGTTTAGGCTTGATTGCTTTGGGTCCTTTGATTGGAATTGGTCTTTCTTGAAGATAATTCATGGTAGCCCTAGTCCATAGATTTTGAAGTCTAGTATAAGGGGGCTGATTTTGTACAAGGGCTTTCTTTGGTACCCATATCATAGGCGATTTGTTTGGGCTCTAAGTAATTTCTTCGCCACCCAAATTTGCTTGACATTACCAAGGAAATGTGATTTCTGTTTCTTGATATAAGGGTCTTTTGGGCCTTCTATGTGAGTTTTTTGAGAAAACTCATCTTTACATGGGGAATGCAACAAAGGTTGATCTTCTATACATACATCATCCTTATGCAAGGGATCAATGGGTAGGGTGGTTTGAGATTGATCTAGAAATTCATCGATATTTAGTGATGAAAAATCACTATTTTTGTAGGGGATTCTTCTGAAAATTTGGCATACGCTTCTTCGATCTCCCTACTTGCTCTCTCTTCTTCTATGTACACTTCTTTGATGTGCTTCCATGCTTTATTCTTGACCTTGAGTTCCAATAGACATCCCATAAGAAAAAAAGTGTGAAGTGTCACTTATGCAATGCTCACTAAATGGAGCATCGCATGGATGATGCACATAAACATATCTGACTTCAATTGGATAGAAGGGCCTCGTTTTGTGTGTGAATCTCAAGTAGCCAATACTAAGTAAATGTATCTGACTTCAATTGGATAGAAGGGCCTCGTTTGTATGTGAATCTCAAGGTTTTTCCCCTACTTCCTTTGTTGTATTTATTTCCTTATATTTGATCCACCTTTACTCCCAATTTGCAACTTCCAATATTCTTGCAAATAGGACATTTGGCCGTCATGGAATCCTATTCATCTTTTTGAGATTTCCATACAATGTTTCTATCAGGGCTACCCTTGCATTGGTGGGGGGGTTTGAAATTTGGGGTGATTTCTAGAATAGTGATTGGAGTAGCTACATTTCATGATTATTATAACTATTTCAATTCTGTAAATTGTTGGAAAATGATGGGACTACCTCTCTACTTCCTCTTTACTATTGAAAGTAGAGTAGCCTATTGTCATAAGCACATAAAAGTTGATGGCGTGCATGATTTCACTTACAAAGAAATGATGAAGGCCACAAATAACTTTGATAGTATGCTATAGGTTGGGCAAGGTGGGTATGGAAGGGTTTACAAGGGTACTTTCCCTGACGAAAGGATAGTTTCCATAAAACGAGCAGAAGAAGGATCACTTCATGGAGGCAAGGAGTTCCTAATAGAGTGAGATATTTTCTCTTATTTTCATCATCGAAACCTTGTTTCTTTTATTGGACTTTGTGATCAGAAAGGGGGAATAAATGTTGATACATGAATTTATGGAAAGTGGGACCTTGCATGATCACTTGAATTCAACATCTAAATCACCTCTTGGTATCGTAAGAAGGATCCAAATTACTTTGGGCTCAGCAAAAGCATTCTATATTTGCACACTGAAGCGAATCCTCCCTTAATCCAACATGATATCAAAGCTACAAACATTCTATGGGATCAAAAGCTAACTCCCAAAGTTGTAGACTTCAGCCTCTCAAAACTTGCTCAAGCTCCCAAGCCAAAGGGTGCTGCTACTTGCCAAGTGGAAGCGGCACTTGTGAAAGCCACTCCAGGATATATCAATCCTGAGTACTTTTTAAGGCACAAGCTAATGGATAGAAGTGAAGTGTATAGCTTTGGATTGGTTCTACAGGAGCTCTTAACTGATCAGCATCTGATCTTGAAGGGAAAGAACTTGGTTAGAGAGGTATATATGGCTAATGACTAAAGGACGATACTATTGATTGAGGCAAACCTTTTCTTTGTAATGGAATTAGGCAAAGCCCAAGGCTTCACGCTCTAAAATTAGGGAAAATTTGACCATTGTACAAAGGACGATAGGCACCCAACACCCGCCTGCTAAAAATAAACATGCTATAAATAGAGTATCATAATCTTCGCCCTATGCATCTATTATTTGCCTTGTATACTTCATCCTCCATTAGTGTTAAGCCATCATATTCAGTTATGAAGTCACCTCTTAGTGACCAGATATTTTTGTCATCCTTCCAATCAAATCAATTGGAGGCACAAACTTGACTCTTCCCTCTCAACGCTCTCTTGGAGACTCCCCTACACTTTCATCTCCTTCATGCATTCATCCTCTTATCCTTCATGACATCTTCTTGCCAACTCTCACAGCCAATAGCATTGAATTCCAATTATCCATTGAGTTTTCAAATTTTGAATTTCTCTTGAAGCCCTATAGCCACCAAGATCTGAAGACTTCAACCAATCTCTAGCACTGAGTTCACAACCCATCGAGCTCTAAAGTTCTAAATTATCTTGAAGCTCTACAACCACCAAGATCTAAAGACTCCAAGATCTTCCAATCAATCTAAATTCTACAACATCCACTCGGCAGCCATCAAGTGCTTTGCTCACAAGAACAACCTGCTACGATCTCACATGTTTGGCTTATAATGAGCAATGAATTATGGCAGTGAACTGGTCACTGTAACATAAACAATTCACTTACAAACACTACTAAACTATCGATCAACTCCTATAAATGGCATCCTCCATGGAAGAAGATGTAGCCTTTGAATTCAATATGGACATAGAATCACAACAGTCTTCTTCAGCATCAGGTGAATCTAGTGAGTCCTTATATGTGGCTTCACCAAAACAAGCTTTAGAGTTTCAATCATTGGAGGAGGAAGTCCATAATAAATCAACAAGACAAGAAGCATCTACATTCTCCCATCACACACCTAATGTGGCAACTAAGACACCTAATGTAGTGACTACAACAGAGGTGATAGTCTCTATCCCTAATGAACCATCCCTGAAAATTGACTTAACTATTGTAGGAAAACTTTGAGATGCCTTTTCTATAGAGGAATTATCAAGGATGGGGCTTGCTATATTGGCAAAAATAACATTACCCTCTCTGATAACCCTAAAGAATATGGTAAGACATTGCTAGCCCTCTTCAAATCTCTTCCAGCCATTCCAAAATTTCTAATAATAAAAACAAAACTACTTGTAATGCTTGGATCCAGGGATGTACCTGAGTCCAAAAAGCAGGAGGATATGTAGAAATGAGTGCCAAGGACATCCTTAATACATGCATCTATGTCCTTAGTAAGGGATCACACTCCTCTTATGGAAAAACGATTAGTCTTGTTTCAAGAACATCTTCTTCTCAAAGATAACCTACACTTCATAGATATCAAAATCTATGAACCATTATATTGCTTTGTCCATGCAAGGCCCTATCCGTACCACAAAATGATTCATGAGACACTGGAAGAAAGGAAGAAGATATAAGCCAACAAGTGGCTAAAAAAGCATTCAATTTGAGAGTTATTGGAGTGCACATGATGTTGCACATTTGCAAGTATACTTCCTCTTCTCAAGAAGCAGAAACATCTCAACCTTTTCCCAGTAATCAAAAGAAGCGATGATGAATGAAGATCCAAAATGATTCTAGAGAGGTGTTGGACGTCCTCCCCATAGAACAACAAGGATATGTGAGATCAACATAAAAAGAAATATCCTCCACTAGTGCCAAGCTTGCACAAACTAGTACAATACCCACAACCTCCCACAACAAAGGTAAGAAATCGCATACTCTTGCTTATTCATCCCCTCATCCTTCATATACCTCACATTGTTCATCACCACCACCAAACACTAAAGTTAAAGCCACTTCACGAGTTTCAACACCACAATCCATATAGATGTTGACCCACCTAGTGACCCAATCAAGGAGCAATTCATAGCATTATCCACTCCATCTTCATCTCCACAACACCCATACCCCATTGAATCACATCCTACCCCACACAAGTCGACTCCCAAAGAACCAGCACATTCTACTCCACGAGATTCCATTCCATAGAACCCACCATGTACTCCACGAGAGTCCATTCCACAGAACCCACCATCTAATCCACTAGATTCCATTAAACAAAACCAACCATTTAAAAGCATTGACCTATCCTCTCCTTTGAGATTATCACCTAGAAGACACACCCCACCTATAGAGATGCCTCGGGATCCTGCAATTCTTTCTTTTCAACCTACCTTTTCAGAGGTTTATAAGGGTATCAATCTTGAACACCTCTCAGGAGAAGGAGCATCAAACATTCGAGATCCACAAAATCTCTCAGGAGAAGGAGCATCAAACATTCCATATCCACAATTTGAATGTCTCGCCCACAATTTCAGATCACTTACAGGGTATGGCACAAATGGACGTGGCAAAAGATATGTTTATAGAAATTGCAACAAAAATTCATGAAGACAGGAAGACATGCATTAACCTCGAGCATCAACTACGTAATCATATTTGCATGCTTAATGAGGAATGTTTGAGAGTTTGCTTAGTTACAAAAGAAATGTATATGCAAATTAAAGAGTTACTAGAGCATTTCAAAGATGGGAACAAGATTGAAGAGAAAGAGAAAAATATGGAAGTAGCGTTGGAGTGTGCAGAAGATGAGATGAGAAACCTCAAGGCTGAAAACATAGAGATGAACACAAACTGAAGGCAAAAAACTCAAATATACAAAAACAAAGAAATGCCTTGAAATCCAAGTTTGTAGATTTAAGGTCAATGCTTTCTTCAGATATAGAGGAAATTCAACAAACACAGGAGGAAGATGAAGGTCAAGAATAGAGCAGAAAGCCTCACAAAGAACATGCAAATAAGTAAATGCGTCCACTCAAGGTGTTTAATTCACACTCTTTATTTTTCTATTTTCTTTAAATTCTTTTTATTTACATTTTTATACCTATATTATTTTCTTGTAATTTAATTACACTTCTACTTTTCTTTTTAATTTATTTATATTAATCTTATTCTATTTATTTACTTATAATCTACAAATTTATTTTTAATAGTTATATATATATTTATTTACATATTAATGAATTGTTAAAATGATTTTCATCGATTATTAATCTCTTGTTATGTAATTAGTTGTGAAATTTACGTTTAATTTTTGTATTACAATAAATATTTACAATCAATTTACGTTTTCTCTTTATTTATTTAGTAAATTAATTAATAAACAAACAACATAACTAACACAACAAAATAAATTAATAAACAATATAAATAAAAAAATTAAGTTCCCTCTTTCTCTCTCTCTCTCTCTTTAACTCTCTCTCTCTCCCTCTCTCTCTCTCTCTCTCTCTATGTCATGCATTGAAACCTACTACATTGCTCTCTCTTTCTCTCTCTCTCTCTATGTGTGTGTGTGTGCAACAAATCCTCCTCTATGCAACAATGCTCTCCTTCCTGCTTCCTCTCTCTTAACTTCAATGACCATCCAAAAGAATGATTGATTGATAAATCCTTTGGCCAATTAGGCAGAATATTTTTTAATTGTAAGAAGTCCCCTCCCTTCAAACACTATAGGATTTTCATCTTGGATATTAACAAAGTTAAAAGTAAGTGGTCTGCCCATGAGAGTGATAAGAAGATCATTAACCTGCCTTGTAACTCCCATCAAAATGTTGATTTCTTACTGACTCTTCGTTGTTACCACTATAATGCCTTCGGACCATCTTAACTCTGTTTTGTGGGAAATGGGGGATCCCTCAGGCACTATGCCCCTTCACTATGCAATTATTTTCTTTTTTTTAATTCAAACAAGAGAGACTAGCCCTAGGTTGAACTTCCTTAGAAAATGGGGAAGAGGAGTGCACAATTAAGTAAAACTATAGTCCTCTCTGTCTCTTTCGTGTGTGTGTGTGTGTGCATAAAGTTAATTGTTCACATGACCTCACGTTGCAAACCATCTAAGTTCGTAAGGTGTGTTTATGTAGTGGTGCCATCATGTAAGTAGATCAACGTCCATTAAAGCGTAGATTCGAGCTTGTAACTTCCGGTGTACATCTCTAATGAATGGGGGAAACTATTGAATATCCGACATTGTTGCATTTAAGTAATCAAACAATGCACGTGATGTAACGACAAAAGATCAGACAAGACGGCCATGGCCGTCTTAACAAAGTAAGGATGTTGATGGAACAGGATTCTCTCGTTAACAGTAATTTGGATTTAATCTTCTTATCTCGTACTCTAGTGCATGTGACATTGGGAAAAAATATTGTTCCAGCTAGAAAGGCTTTGGAGAATGTCGACAGAAACGAGTTTGCCTATTCAGACGTTAAGATGCCCATGCAGACTTTGTAGTGCGTTCTTGCTCCCTCTCACCATGGCATCACCATGGCATCTGTCAGCAGCCCGCTGTTTACCTCGATGGTCCACGGTCATGTTATTTCTTATATAATGATCTTTTTGCTCCACTAACGCTTTCACGTTTGAGATCCTCTCTCTCTCTCTCTCTCTCTCTCTCTCTCTCTCTCTCTCTCTCTCTCTCTCTCTCTCTCTCTCTCTCTCTCTCTCTCTCTCTCTCTCTCTCTCTCTCTCTCTCTCTCTCTCTCTCTCTCACACACACACACACACACACACGGGATGGCAAGCTGGTTTTTTGATGATCTATTATCTCCCCCTTGTTATGGCACCTGTTCCAGTTGCGATCGCTCTTATCCCACAAGTTCAATACTCGTGCATCGCTACGCGAAGGTGTCTCTGTCAGTAGAGGAGATATGCATTGCCATGGCCAAGCAGGAACCTGCAATCTTCTCGATGCATGTTTTCAGAACTCATCCACGTTTGCGGAGAGCGCAAGCTCGGTTGGCGAAGCCGATCTGCTCGCTGAAGAGAGCAATCCGCTCGTTGGCTCTGAACGGGACGGTGGCGGCCGTTGGACATAACGTCAAAAGCAGCCGGAGAGCTATCTCTAGAACAGGCTGCAGCCCACAGTGGTCGACCTCGAGCTATCCAGATGCGGTGGCAGATTGCATCCGCTTCATGAAGACGTCCGCCGGCCTTGCCAATTGAAATTACTCTTGCTTCGTTATCCGTCAAAAGCACAATCTCCTCTTTACAATCCGGCCCCCAAAAATCAGCGCACATAGTGTAGCATTTTATTATAGTAGTCTCCGGCTGGATTTCTCTTGCATTGGCTGCTTAGCATTCGGGCCTGTAGCTCGGACGAGCAGGTTGGGATTCAATTGTTTTCAATCTGGAAATGTATGAATTTCTTACCTAATATGTTTCAAATGATTGACAAACATTTCTTCACATGTTATATCATAAGACAATGTAGTTCAAACATGAAACCTCCCCGGCGCAGTTTTGAGGAACATTTTTTGTGTAAATCAGCAATATTCGACTATATTTCTCGCTGAGAATCTCTGCGAAGACGGTTCCATGGTGATCGATTTACTGCACTTCCTTCATTAATGTTGGAAGAACGTGTTTCTGAATACAGCAAGTGAGAAATGTCATATGGGCTGGAGGCACCATGGAGTCAACTGTTGTATAATTCTTATAATCATCAAAGCATGGAGATGAAGGAGAAGTGCATTTCCGCAATTTGCAAAATGAATACGTAACATTCTCATAAAAAAAGCAAACAATAAGCTGTTCATGAAACCAGCAGAAAAGCTTTTATTTTTCACATCAGATATAACACTTGACTTGTGGCACGACAAGTCTGCGATTTATACGATCTTTAGTAAACGATGACACATATAAGAATATATGAGTGTTCAAAGGGGAAACGTAAACAATGACTTATGCTAACTTACGCAGAAGCTTTCTGCTTTTCTTTGACGAGTATAGTCAGACAATACACGAGGTGGCACACGCACATGAAATATTCTGTTTTATGTCTGATTTAGCGGGTTACAAATGTTCATGTATATGATTATTTGGTGTGCTTCTCAATATAGACCTTGGCCTTCTATCTAAAGCGTAGCCATGGTTAAGGTAACTACAAGTTTTAAAATACTTTTACATGCACTTGCATCATGTTTCTATCTAGGCTTACGGTACCTTCTCTCCAGCAAGCTCTGCCTGTACACATTCTCTCAAAGTAAGCAACCTTTTGATCTTCTGGAGATTTTAACCATCAAGAGCCCTTCCTTATCATATCTCCGACTTGATCTTTGGAGGTCACAAGAACTATTTCAATATGTTCTGTAAGTTCCTCCTCCCCAGGGAAATGATGGTTCATCTCAATGTGTTTGGTTTGTGCATGAAAACAAAATGATGCCACATGAATATTGCTTAACTTTATCCATAAATCTATTGAGCTCGAAAGGAATTTTTATATCTTCAAACAATAGCTTGAACCATATTACTTTGAATGTTCCCATCGCCAACACTTTTTATTCTGCTTTTGTTAATGAAAGAAACACCATCGGTTGCTGAAACGATTTGATTTCCAACCATCAAGATGTACCCAATCATGTTCCATGATCATCTCTGTTCTCTTCCCAATGTGCATCACTAGATTCTTCCAGGTCAAGACCCGAACCATATCAAGAGTACCTTTAAAATAATGAAGCACTCTTTTAGCTACATTCTTGTTGATATATTTAGGTAGTGATGTGTGTGAACACTCTAGGACTGTCGGGGCACTTTTTCCCCTCTTTAGGAGGATTTCTTCCCCCCGCTTGTATATACGCCTAGTGCCCTACTCATCTTTGTACATTCTAGTGGTAATACATTCAGTATTGTGTGTTGTGCTCCAAGTTCCTTCTTCTCCTTGTGTTTTTCGCATGCTTACATAGACGTCTAACTTCAACAATTGTTATCAAAGTAGGTCCCCGCTTCATCCAGGGCATCATCAACACCTCTCTAGTTGCAGTCTCAGAATTGCATGAATTTTGGTGGAAACTCTCAGGGGGTTTCAGAGATCCAAAGAGCTTCGTTATGTGGTACCGAAATCGCACTCTGAGCTCATTTTGGCCTTCGAACGCACTATCGTAGTGCTTGTGTAGGCTATTTCATCTTTTTTTACCAAAGGTATATGCCAGTTCGGTTCCCCAGTATAAGCAATCTCAAAGTCTGCTAAAGATTAGCACAATTTGTCTGGGTAGTTCTATTCAATTTTTTGAGATACCAGCATTTTTCTGCAAGAAGGTATTTTAGTCACTGACCATGGCTGAAAGCAGTGATGTATTCCGTATGTTGGCAATTGAGGATAAGTTGGATGGTACCAACTACCCGTTATGGGCTTATATGATGTGACATGTATTGGTTGCAAAAGGATTTTGGAACATTGTGTAGGGTGTTGAAATATGTCCTACCACACCTGCAACTGTTACAATTGTAGGTAATGAAGCTGATGGAGAAGGTGTCGAAGATGGTGATATGCTGCAGATTCCTATTCATGCTATTGTTTCTATTGCACCTACTTCATAGCAAATTCGTTGGGATGGCAAAGATGCTCAGGCACATGCATTGATAACCTTGTCTGTAAAACGTGCCATTATTCCCAACATTCGCTATTGCATAACAGTTAAGGATGCTTGGGGTACACCTACCACATTGTATATGGCTAGGAATGGGGCTCGTGTTGCTTACCTCCAAAAGCAATCAGAGAGTGAGCACATGAATGAAGGTGATTCTATGGACACTTTTTTGACAAAGATCAAGAATTTGAAGGAATAATTGATTTCTACAGATGAAGTCCTTCTTGACAGCTCACTTGTGCAGACTGTTTTGAATGGTCTTCCCGACTCATATCAGAGTTTTGCTTCTACTCATCATTTGATGATGAAAGGCAATCTAAATGACTTAACATTTGAAGAGTTAGTTTCTATTTTGTTGCAGGAAGACCAATCTAGGCAGAACAAGTCTATTATGCATGTTGCAGATCAAGCTTTCCTGGCTAGTTAGAAGGGCAAAGGTAAATGGAGCTCTTCTACTAGTAAGCAGAAATTTGCAAATGCTGCACATTTGAAGAAGAAATTAGACAAAGATGAGAAGAAATCAGAAAATCAAAAATTGTTTTGCAAATACTATAAAGCAAATGATCATATTATTAAGAGCTGTCTAAAACTGGCTGCTAAAGAGGCAAAGAAGAAAGAGGTTGGAATGGTTGTTGCAGAGGCCTCTATAGCAAAAACAGAGGCTGCTAATCTTGTGCAAGATGACGAATGGGCGTTTACTACTATTTGTAGTTTTGACCCATCTTCTCGTGAGCAGTGCATGTTTGTAGTAGACTGAGATGTTTGGTACTTTGTGAGTGGGGTGACCAAACATATTACCTCGTAGCGCAGTTTCTTCTCTTCATTGGAGCTTGCCCCTACAAGGAATAATGTCACATGTGCGAACAACTCCCTTTATCCTATCATGGGAGTTGGTAAGATCATTTTGATTACTGGTCATTGTAGTTCTTTAACTTTGTCAGACGCTTTATTTGTGCCATGGATCAAGAAGAATCTGTTATCAGCTTTGGCCTTAGCCAAGATTGCCTTGGTTATGAAATTTTTTGATGATAGATGAACAGTTCATGATCTGTCAAATGGCAACGTGATTATTGCTTCTGGAATTTTATCTCAAGGGTTTTATAATCTCATAGATTATGAAAAATCTATTAATGATTTAGCATGTGCAGTACATGATTCTCAAGCTATGTCAGATGCAAAGCTTTGTCATGCACACTTTGGTCATCTGAATTTTACTAGTTTGCTATGCTTGTAGAAATCTAAAATGGTGTCCTCTTTGCCCAAACTTGAGGCACCCGGTAAGCCTGTATGTGAAGGCTGTATTTTGGCCACAATGAAGCGTTCCTCATTTCCAAAAGATGGTTCACTTTGAGCTACACAAAAATTGTAGCTTGTTCATAGTGATGTTTCTGGTCCCATACAGACTCCCTGTTCTGGAAATTATCTTTACTTTGTGACTTTCATTGACGATTTTTCCATGCATGCATGGGTATATCAATTGAAAGAAAACTCCAAAGTGTTTATGTGCTTGAAACAGTTTTTTGTTTTGGCAGAAATATTATCAGCATGTAAAATGGTCAACCCTCTATTCTGATAGAGGGGAGGAATATATGTCTTGCTAGCCGTGATGTTGTTTCTGTGGAAGATGATATTCAACCATTGCTTTCATGTACTAAGGAGACATATAATAGCTCCAAAGACATGTATGATACTTTGCTACCTCTTTTTACAGGTGGATAGTTTAGTGTGGGTCCTAATAAGGCAACTTCTCACCCTTTGCAAGTTTCATGTGATGATATAGATCATCCCATTTTTTATGTAGATTTACATGATGCACTTGTTGATAAGAGAGCTGATATTGAGGAGGCAAAAAACTATGCCAAAATGTGTTGGGAAAGTGGATGGAGACTCTAGAAAATGAGTTGGTACTACTAATCCCTGCTTTGTACCAGCCCTCTTTATCTTTAGAGTTGTGTTGTGGGCCATCTTAGCTTTCCAATGACACTAAACAAGTGCCTATGTACATTGGAAACGATTTGAGTAATGTTTGAATCAAAACAGACTACTTCCAAGTTCACAATCTAATGAAAACCCTCTATTTTGGTATAGACACCTACTGCTTGTTAAGCTCGGTGATGCCCTAATCTTTTATGCCAAATCTCAAGCTCTGATAATGTTTGATCCTTGTAATTGTAAAGTGCAATATTCCTTGTATCCTCAAGTTCAAATGTAAATAATCTACCTATTTTTTCTCCCTTGGCAATTCTCTTGAATCCATGTTGGGGGTCCTTCACAAATGCTCCATATTTTTTGAACCTAACTTGCAAACCCTTTTCCACAATTTCTCCAACACTCATCAAGTTTTTAGTGATTATAGGTACATATAGAACCCTTCTCAACAGATTTCTAATCAAAAGTTTTGACATTTCCTACCTTGACCACTGAATGCTTGATGTCATCACATGTTTGCACTTGGTGTTTTCCCTTGGGTTCCTCAAGATCAGAGAGAAGAGATACATTGCCTGCCACATGGTTTGAACATCGTGAGTCAATATAGAACAGATGGTCATCATTCATACCTTGCTTTGAGGTCATGTTCGTAATCAGAAGGGAATCCTCTTGATCCTCTGTGTAATTGTTGTAGTCTTTCCTTGATTTGTAACCTCCTTGGTAGTTTTTGTTGTAATTAATGTTGTATTTATTGTTGAAGCCTTGAGTATGATTGAATCTTCCTCTTGTTTGTGTGTAGCTACCTCTTTGGAAACCTCTACCTCTCTAATTCT
>CM035411.1:191871186-191878686 GCA_020310875.1 Ceratopteris richardii | reverse complement strand
TCTTAAAGAAATAATAAACTATATCATAAAAAATAAAAACTTATTTTTACCTATTTGAACATACGAAATGATATTTGGTAGATACCAACATTGTTTTCTAGGTAGCTAAGTTCACCATCTATAAGGTTTGTATCTTTTGAGCTAGCACATGATAGTTGCTTGAGAGAAGCAACAATGCTAGAGTCCTCTGTTTTACATAAAAAATCAATCATTTTGATTCTAACATGTTGTCCAAAAACCCACATATTTGTGAACATTCGAGCTTGCAATAGAAATCAAATGATTTAAGTGAAGCTAATATACATATATATGAACAAATAGAATATTATTAAAGTTAAATTATCTTTCTTTCACAACATATAATTAGCTCCCTCTGCTCGTCTGAGATTTATTCATTATTTGCATTGGCTCGTTGCATACAGCTATATAGCCAATCTATGAACAAAGATATATTTGTATTCTCATTACCATTAAGATTAAATTTATATCTTTTGTTTCTCCATCTTTTACTTCAGAGATTTTGAAGTTCTTGCTCACACTCATTAAGGAGGGCTTGCATGCATTCCCTATTATATGCTACAAAAGTAGAAACATCACTTTTTTCTTGTAATGTAAATTGAAATAAAACTCCCTTACCTGATAATACATCATTTGTTATTTTTGAAGAAGACTCATTAGTCCATGAACTTGGAGCTTCTTCATGAACTCTTTCAAAGTTTTCACTAATATAATACATGCACTCCTCAAACATCCATCCCTTTGACATATATCCTTCCGGTTTTGCTCTTTGTTACACATAAGCTTTTAATATTCCCATAAATGGCTCGACCCAAAACATCCATTGAGTGTTTACCACACATGCAGTCTCTATTTCATCGAGAAGATGGACTAATAAATGAACCTGAATATCAAAAAATGATGTTGGAAGCCTTTTATCCATCAAGCATAGTAGCTCCCTGCATTCACATTTCTTTTCTGGGATTGAGTCTTTGTCAATCTCTTTTGATGTAATCAATCTATTATTATTATAAATAAAATTGTAAAGAAAAATCTATTATTATTATAAATAAAATTGTAAAGAAATTATTTCATAAATAAAAGATAACAAATAGTCTTATATATTAAACATGAAAGTATGATAATTACCTCATAAGCAATCCAAGATGATAGATCACGTCCCGTACTCCTTTCGTTGTACATCCATCGATAAATAAAGGTAGAATGTGCTTCAGAATGTTATGTCAATTATGTGTCTTTAACCTAGATAAGCTCCTATCATCCATAATAAACATGTTTTGGAAAGATGCTCCATATCCTATAGATATTCAAATCAATTGAATCCTATAGTTGATAGTTTGTATCTCTTTTGTTGTAAGTATCCAAGAAGTAGGTGCATAAGTTATTTCTTGTTGATTTCTATAAAAAATTGGCCATAACTATGGTTTTGAGTTTTGCTTCTTTAAATCATTTCTTGATGCTATTGTGTCTTTTAATCCAAGAAGATGTTGCCATAATGAATAACCAGTATGCTTGAGTATGTGCATAGGATCAAGACGATGATAGACCTTTAACTCTCTCCAATACTCCAAAGAATACCATATCGGCATATTCTCTGCTAGGGCATCTCTAATCTTTATATTCTCATCATATTCATCATCATTGAAGATTTTAGATTTTCGATCTATAAGAGCCCCATCTATCGATTTTCGATACAAATCCAAGTGTCATTGGTTTTTCATCAGACAAGATCCCTAGATGTCAAAGATAAATATTTTTATTGAGATTATTACTATAAATTGATCTCAACTAATCACCACAATAAGGATAAGCCTTATATCCCTTAGTAGATATTCTTGCATCATGAAAACCATAAAAATATATTATATTAACTCACATACAATTGTGTACATATTAAATAAAAATATTACATCAGTACTTGAACAAACACCATATCTTTGAGAATCGTGTAAAGTCAAAGCCACAATTTTGCGAACCGTAATATGTCTTTGATTAATGCTTTTTGATACATCAATGACATTAATACCTCTCCATAACTTTTGGACATTGTCAATGAGAGGAGCAAGATATATATTCAGGTCTTTAACTTTCATTTTATTAGAATTAAAAGGGAAAGCATTAAATGTTCCTTTTTAATGCTAAGGTAGGGCAGAAGATTGTAGTTAATGACTACCACAGGCCATGTTGACCATTTAATAGATTTCATAAAAAACGGATTAACCCCATCTAATGCAACTCCTAACATTGGATTGCATGGCTCTTGTGCATAATTAGGCAATCTAGAATCAATATGTTGAAAAGAAGCACTATTAGCTCGAATTCTCATTACTCCATCAGTACTTTTATGATCAAATCCCCATGTCAAAAGCTTTGATAATTGAGGGCTTTTAAACATATGTTTAATTCATGAAGCCAATGAAAATGTCTCGATACCGTTTTTGGGATTTTACCCTCTTCTTCCTTATATCAAGGAGATTGACATTTTGGACATGTCAAAGAGTCTTTATACCCACCTGTATATAAAAGACAATTGTTAGGACATGCATGTATACACTGATAATCTATACGAAGGTTGTTGATTATCTTCTTCATTTCATCATGTGATGTAGGAAGAATATTCTTGCTTGGTAAAAACGTTTCAAATAGTAACTTGTAAGCTCATGAAAAGAGATGATATGAATGAAAAATAATACATAAATACATAAATAAATAAATAGATAGAAAATTAAAAATTATACAATAATAGTGCCGAGATAATAAGCTTGCACTTAGTCCTGTGAAGCGGCTTTCTTCACATATATGCTTTAGACATTCTTCTCAAAGATATTTCTCATTTTTTTAGAAATATCAATGCTTTCACTGTCATTTTGATGCCAATCCTCAATAAAACTTTCCATGCCATCATCTTGATCATTGTCACAAAAATCTTGTTCTTTATCTTCTTTTGAATATAGGTCTTTCGATCTTGCATATTTGATAGGATCATGTTTGCATAGCCTCATCATGGAAGCTTCTGATAAATGAGGTCTTACTGCCAACTTTAAATGGTGTAGTGGAAGATCATTAACGTTGGAATCTACAAACATGAATAAAAATCATTAGTATTCCATAAATGAATTAAAAGTAAACTTTAAACATAAATTTAAATATGTAACTTAATTTAAAAAGAGTTTAAATCAATTAGAGTTTTCAATGCAACACAAGATTTATGGATAGAAAGTTTTCATTGATCTCTACATGAAAGGTGCTCTAGGAGGTCTATGCCATCCATAATTCACTAATAAATCATCACCATCATGTAATGAAGTAATAGCATTGACAACTATGTATCTTGCTACATTTCTACTCATGTATGGTGATTTATGAATATTTTCATACTCCTCAAATGTGCAACAGTCATTGAACTATTATATCCTCGACTAATCTTTATTGAACATGCTATATTTCCCTACGGGTAAGGTCTTCCATCACTTTATAATATTTCATTTTTGGCATGTGTAATCCCTCTACTACCAAGGGAAGCTACATTCAGGCATAATCCATAAGTAGTCATGCTTTGAATATAATGTGTAAGTTGATGCCAATCTCCCCATCCATATATAGGACCAAAAAAGGACATAAGAGTGACTTCAGAGTTCGGATCACATACAAATCCTCTACAATAAAGAGACCACAACTAGCAGCAGTAATAGTGGAGGGAGCAATCATATAGTGATTACCCCAAAAGTGAAAAACCTCTCCATATAAAGGAATTGTTCCTCTATTCCATCCTCCATATCTTCTTCTATCATATGTTTGTACTAGAGGACAATCACGAGTTGGCAATGGATAATCTTCATACATTTTAGTCTGTAAACCAGAAGGTAGAGGATTTCATGAAACCTCTGCTTGTAATTGATAAAGGGAAGTCCGTGACATATGTGAGGTATATTATCATTATTAGTAGAAGAATCATCATCATCACCATCAAGCAAATATTTTTGTATATTAGGTATAATTTGATTTTGTATATTATTTTCAATTAAAATAATGACATTAATTTAAAGAATCAGTACATAGCCAAGCTATATCACGTTGATGAGGAGGTGCTGCATGCTCCAAATTACCACACTCTACCTCATGTTCAATACATTCCAATCGTGGTCTTGGATATGTACCATAGCACAATTTACTACAAAATATAATATGCTGTTGATAGTAAAAATCATCATAATTCCTATCAAAAGACACATGTGAAGACGTCACTACATGGATAGGAGGTGGTGGTGTACCCTCTGATTGATCAGAATCTGATTATAATATAATAATAAAAAACATATATCAGTCATGTATGTATCTATCATTAGAATTAAAAGTTTGATATATGTACAATAAGTAACCCTTGCACAACTAGGAGATGGTGGTGGAGTTCTCTCTGATTGATCAAAATCTGACCGTGTAGCAACTAAAGGTACTAGATATTAATAGTTTGATTATTAACATACATACACATTCACATATACACATTTACACATATACACATATTCACATATACACCAATACACATTTTGACATATAAATACACATACAAAACCATAAATGCATGATGTGTATATGTATGTATATGTGGATGTATGTGTGTGTATGTGTATGTGTGAATGTATTTATGTATGTTTGTATCTATATGTGTTGATATGTGTATGCATGTATTTATTATGTATGTGTGTGTATGTATGTGAAAGTGTATGTATATATGTATGTATATGCATGTATATGTCTATATATGTATGTGTGGGTATGTACGTATGTGTAAGTGTATGCACATATGTGTATGTGTATGCATGTATGTGTGTGTATGCATGTATATATAAGTGTATGTATGTATGTGTAAGTGTATTTATGTATGTGTAAGTGTATGTATATGTGTACGTGTATGCATGTGTGTGTATATATGTATGTGTGTGAATATGTATTTACTATGTATGTGTATGTGTATGAATGTATGTGTGTGTATGTGTATGTGTGGATATGTATGTGCATGTATGTATATGTGTGGGTATGTATGTGTAACTGTATGTATATATGCATATGTATGCATGTGTATATATGTGTATGTGTGGGTATCATGTATGTATGTGTAACTGTATGCATATGTGTATGTGTATGCATGTATGTGTGTGTATGTATGTATAGGTAAGTGTATGTATGTATGTGTAAGTGTATGTCTATGTGTATGCATGTATGTGTGTGTGTATGTATTTACTATTTATGTCTATGTATGTATATGTGTATGTGTGTGTATGTTTATGTGGACATATGTATGTATGTATAAGTGTATGTGTGTGTATGTGTATGCACGTATGTATATGTGTATATATATGTGTCAGTATGTACGTGTAAGTGTATGCATATATGTATGTGTATATATATTTATGTGTATGGTTATGTATTTACTATGTATGTGTATGAATGTATATGTGTAAGTGTATGCATGTCTGTGTGTGTATATGTGTATGCGTGGTTATGTATGTATGTATAAGTGTATGCATATGTCTATGTGTATGTATGTATGTGTAAGATTTATGCATGTATGTATATGTGTGCATATGTATGTCTAAGTGTATGTATATATGTATGTGTATGCATTTTTATGTGTGTGTATATATGTATGTGTGTGGTTATGTATTGACTATATATATATATATATATATATATATATATATATATATATATATATATATATATATATATATATATATATATATATATATATATATATATATATATATATATATATATATATATATATCTGTGTGTGTGTACGCATGTATGTGTGTGTATGTATATGTAAGCGTATGTATGTATGTGTAAGTATATGTACATGTGTATGTGTATGCATGTATGTATGTGCATATGTGTATGTGTGGGTATATATGTATGTGTAAGTGTATGCATGTGTATGTGTATGCATGTATGTGTGTGTATGAATTTATATGTAAGTGTATATATGTATGTGTAAGTGTATGTATATGTGTATGTGTATGCATGTATATGTGTGTGTATATATGTATGTGTGTGGTTATGTATTTACTATGTAGGTGTGCGTATATGTATGTGTGTGTGTTTTTATATGCATGTTTATGAAATTAGAGTTTTTTTTATATTCTCATTCTTTTTTTTTGTTTGAGATTTAAATAACAGGAGATATTCCATGGTAGAACAAAATACGAGAAGACCTAACATACTATCTATATATTTTCTCATTTCAATTATTTTTTGAATTGGGTCTATGGTATTAATTAATGAAAATTCTTCTTTTAATGATTTTCATTGTTGTTTATATTTAACATGTGATTAACTACTTTAATTATATAATTCATTCATATTATATGTGTGTTTGTGTGTATATATGTATGTATGCGTGTGTATTGTGTGTGTATAAAATGTATGTATGCACATCTATATATATCTCTATATTTATGTAAGTGTGTCTATATGCATGTATATGTGTGTATCTCTGTGTGTGTGTATCTATGTGCATACAGATACATTCTATGCATATACATGTGTGTATGTGTATGTATATATATATATGTATGTGCATATGTATGTGTATGTGTGTGTATATGTGTGTATGTGCATTTTGATATGTATATGTGTATGTGTATAAGTGTATCATGTATGTATGTGTATGTGTATGTGTACATATATATGCATGTGTATATGTGTGTATGTGCATATATATGAATGTGTCTATGCATATATGTGCATGTGTAAGTGTATGTGCATATGTATGTGTATGTGCATGTGTATGTGTATGTGTGTATATATGTATGTATGTGCATGTGTATGTGTAAGAGTATGTGTTTATGTGTATGTATGTGCATGTGTATGTGTATGTATATGTATGCATGTGCACGTATACGTGTAAGTGTATGTGTGTATGTCTATACATATGTCAATGTGTATGTGTATGTGTGTGTATATGTATGTATGTGTGTATATATGTGTATATAGATATGTTTTATGCATATGCATGTGTGTATGTGAATGTGTATGTGAATGTGTAGGTATATATGCATGTGTAGATATGTGAAAAATATGTGTGTATGTGTATGCATATGAGTGTGTATTTGTATGTATGTGCATCTGTATGTGTAAGTGTATGTGCATATGTGTGTGTATGTGCATGTGAATGTGTGTGTATGTGTATATGTATGCATGTGCATGTGTATGTGTAAGTGTATGTGCATGTGTATCTATGTGCATGTGTATGTATGTGCATGTGTATGTGTGTGTATATGTATTTATGTGCATGTGTATGTGTGTATGTGTGTATGTGTTTGTATATGTATTTATGTGCATGTATATGTGTAAGTGTATGTGCATATGTGTGTGTACATATGTGCATGTGTATGTGTCTGTGTGTGTATATGTATGTGTATGTATGTATATATATATATATATATATATATATATATATATATATATATATATATATAT
>CM035411.1:191858686-191863686 GCA_020310875.1 Ceratopteris richardii | reverse complement strand
CACATCTCTTGTGATAGTAAATTCTAAGTTTAGCACATATCCTATAACAACAAGCTTCACACCATCCTAAAACATGTTAAGTTGTCGACATGCAAAGTGGGTCATAAACGAGTAAATGAATACTAGAAAGAAGATGAAGATAACATACAAGAAGTGTTACATTACTTAGAAACACATTTGATTATTCATTTGGTTTTGATTGCATGTGGTAGGATACTTCATGTATATATTTATGGATTCTTAAATGGACACTACTCACACGTGGTGAGACATGTGTATGGAATTATCGGTTCTTAATTGGATATCTCACATGTTTTTGAGGTTCTACTATCCCTGTCGAAAACCATTGACTTATTGAAAAACTAAGGATCCTCACAATGTTTTTTAATTGAGGTATACTTGTGTGGGAGATACCTTGGTGTTATAAGTGGAAGAATGGAAGAGGAAGATAGTCCAAAAGCTTTGTATAGTGAATATGGAATGAATGTATGTAATTAAGTCCTCCTATTAGTGAAAGCTTTGCATATAGTACGTATTGTCTTCATGATTTTCACCTCGTGTTTGGGTTTTGGTGAGATCTATGATGGTCTTCTAGGCCCACCTTCACATTCAACATAGGAGACTCTACCGAATTCTTTTAAAGAAGTCAAAAGTGATCATATTAGTGCACAAAAGATGTAGGGAGTAGATGGAAGAGGAAGAGGACATTTAGATTACTTGAAAATCATACGTTTATTGGTGCTTATACCAAGAAAAAGTAGCCAAATTTATGAAAAAGCTTTTCTAGAATTCTCCATACAATTTCCATAGTACAAAGTGCCCAAGTCGCAAGATCACCGATAACATTGTTGAGATAGTGGAGGATCTCAATAAAGATAATTACCATATCTTGTCTTATAGAATGGAAAACTTTCCCATTAGTAAAGGACTCTAGGGACTAGTAAATGGAGAAGATGAATATCCTTAGTCTCGAAAAAGCCCAAACCTTGATTAGCAAAAAGAATATAAGACTTGGATTGAGAAACATAGGAAATTTATCCATTTGATATCCATATGCATTTTTGAAAGTCTTACTCCACACATTATGAAAGATAGTGGGCCAAATGAAGCATGGGACATTATTCATAAGATCTATGGCACATCCACAAATGCTAGAGAGATTCATCTAAATCAAAACTTGCATAGTGTATGGTTGGGGAATAGATGGATTACATACCATTGGGGAGAGATAAGAAATACTACTAATGATCTAGCATTTATAAATTTCATAGTGGAAGATGAGGATATGGATTCTTTCATGCAAAATGTTTAAGGACCACAATGAAAAAGCTTAGATACCTCCATTTTAGTGAGAGGCACTACCTAACTTTGCTAGTTTCACTCTTAATGAGAGAGGATGTGAATCTTGGATGGGATGCACAAGGAAGTGGAAACTCAAGGCATCATGAAATTTTCCAAAATAGAGGAAGAATTTCGTGTCGTGGTCGAGCAAGCTCTAAAAATTCAAACACTTTTGATATGCCAAGAGGAAGAGATAGATCAAGTTCAAGAGGTAGAGGTAGATCCCAAGCACCTTGAATTGCTATCATTGTGAAAAATATGGCCATTTTGAAAAAGATTGCTACCATAAGCAAAATAGCCAAAGATGACAAAGTAGATGTTGCTATGCATCACATAATAACTTCTCTATATAAGTTTCATCTATATTTGATATAGTTGAATTGTGGCACAAAACAATTGGACATATCAATACAAGATAATGAGGGCCAGCCTGAAAAAAAAGTATGAAGTGTAGCTTATGTGATGCCTACTAAATGGAGCATCGCATGGATCATGCACATAAAAAAAGGAAGGTCATCGTATAAACAATGCAAAGTATATAAGAATAAATTTAATTTCTCCCGGCACATTTGTGCTAAGAGTGAATTTGGGAGCAAAGAGCAAGGAGTGCATATGCACAGACACACAGACACATAGAAACAAAAAGAGAGAAAGAGGGAGACAGAGAGAGAGAGACAGGTAAGACTAGCACACACATACATTCACACACGTACACACACATCACACACACATGCATACATACATACACACATGCATATACATACACATGCATATACATACACATGCATACATATATACATGCATGCATACACACACGTATATATTATACACATGCACATGCACATACATACATACACATCACACACACATGTCGAGGCACACGCATATATCACACACAAATATACATGTATACAGATCACACACATGTAAAGGGGCATACATATATGCATGCATAAACACACGTGCAAAGATATACATATGTTGGGTGTGTGTAGAAGTGCGAGAGACACACAAGAAGTACACACAAGGAGCACAAATGCAACAAGACACATGGAGAAGATGGATGGCTCAAATAGCTCTATCTATTGACAATGAACTAAATTGAAGTAAGAGTTGAATAATATCCCTAAGTGCAAAGTACCACCACATATGAGTGAATCATGTATGTGGTAACATGGGGAAAAAAACTATGGCCATCACTAGAGTAAAAAGTGCCCATGTATAGGGAAAAGGTTCATATCAAAGCTACTCGATGAACACATAAGTAAAGCAAACCCCCCTGGAGTGAATGATGTAAACACATACAGGGAGTGATAGATCAGCCCCCACAAGGTAATAAGCCTAAAGCTTTGCAAAAAGCTTCAAACTTTTCTTGTGGATGAGCTTTGGTGAGTATGTTTGCCACATTATCTTGTGTAGGCACATATACCAAATCAATATCTCTTGGATGAAGGTGCTCTCTCACATAGTGATAATGCACCTCAATATGATTGGTTCATGCTTGAAACACTGGGTTTCATGCAATAGTCACTGTACTCTGACTATCAGTGAGAATATGCATAGCAACATCAATCTCCATGCAAAGATCCATCAATAGCAGTCTTAGCCATATACAGTCCACTATACATGTGAAAATTTCCCTCTACTCAGCTTCAAAACTTGATGTCGCCACTAAAGGTTGCTTCTTACTCAACCAAGATATGCATGAGTCTCCAAGGAAAAAGCAATTACCACTAGTGGACACGCGAGTATCATAACAACCAGCCCAATCACTATCTCTAAAAGCATGCAAGCATGGTTGAATATCTTTGCCATAAAAGAGACCTAAGCTCAAAGTGCCTCTAAGATATCTAAACACACATTCTACCACTTGCCAATGCCTAATGCCAGTTCTATGCATGAATCGACTCAACTGGGAAACTACATATCGTATAATTGGCCTTGTGTTGCATGCATATATAAGACATACCATAGCTTGCTAATAAAGAGAAGTGTCAAATGCATCAGTGGAATCCTCAACTGAGAACCTAAATCTTGTCTCAACTGGTGTGGAAACAGGTTTGCAATACCCAAAGTCAAGACGTTGAAGTAGTTTCTTAACATTCTTTGCTTGATGCATAACAATTCCCCCCTCAATGGATACAAACTTGATGCCAAGATAGTAGCTCAAAAGACCAAGATAAGTGACATCAAAAGTATGTTGCAAATCAGCAATAAGAATGTCAAGTTTTGCATCACATCACCCAGTGAAGAGTATGTCATCGACATAAAGAACAAGCACTGTAAGATCAGCCCCATCTTTGCATACATAGAGAATGCTTTCAATGGGACTACATGTGAAGCCAAGAGAAATCAACTGCTTATGGATTTTGTCATACCATGCACGTGGAGCTTGCTTGAGACTATGCAAGACTTTACGCAAGCGACAAAGCATATGCTCTTTCTCTTTCATCGCAAATCTATGAGGTTGCTTCACATAGACATCTTCTTGCAAATCACCATTCAAGAAGGTTGTTTTTATGTCCAACTGATGCACTTTCCAACCTCAATGGGCAGCTAATGCAACCATCGTATGAATGGTAGTCATGTGTGAAGTAGGTGCAAGAGTTTCCTCATAGTCAATGCCATATTGTTGCACATCCTTTGGCAACCAATCTAGCTTTGTAGCGATCAATGCTTCCATCAGACTTTCTCTTAATCTTGTAAACCCACTTTGTACCAATGGCATTATTTTCTTTTGGCAATTCACATAACTCCCAAGTACCAGTCCTTTGTATGGAAAAGTAAAGGTGCACTCAATTTGTTGTCCTGCAAAGTTTGTTTCAACCACTTTTGCATAGTTTGTGCACTCTTGATAGACATGCATTCATTATGTAATACATCATCAACATTTATATCATGCATGGACTGAGTTTCATGCTCATTTTCAGCCATATTTTGTCTTAAATGTTCAGCCATATGTGGCTAGAAATTTCCAACACTTCCGATAATTTTTGGCTGAAACACTTCAGCCATGTTTGGCTAGAAATTCTCTGCATTTTCAGCTCTATCTTGCTGGAATTTTTCAGCCCTTTGAGCCTCATTTGGATGTTCTACATAGCCATAGTCAAGAACACCATTTTGGAACAAAGGCATGAGTGTATCAGACACATCTTGTGAGCTAACTATTGACTTTTTTTTGCATTCAAGTAGAGGGAAAACTGAATTTTCAGCAAATACCACATCTCAACTCTCAATAATTGTATTCGTCAATGGATGATACAAATGATATCCCTTACTTTCGGTACTATAACCAACAAATATATATTTCTTTGCCTTTTCATCAAGTTTGTGACATTGTTGTGATGGCACAAGAGCATATGCAAACAACCAGATACAAACCATTACATAATGTACCAGACATAACAATAATATCACCATTGCTGAAATCATGAACCATACACTTATCATCAACAAAGTCTACATGAAGTCCAACTTTGGCAATCAAGAGAACTAAAATCAAGTTCTTCTTGATACCGGGTACATACAATGCATTTTTCAAGAGAATCACACCTCCATTTGCAGCCGTAAGCTCAATTTCGCCTACTTCAGTGATACGATAAGAGGCATTGTTAGCACACACCACATGTCCTCCTTTGGGTGCATCTTTCAAAGGTGCA